>PVIJ01004887.1:0-111145 GCA_004024925.1 Scalopus aquaticus | reverse complement strand
AAGGAAAAGTGCACAAAATGGAATAGAAAAGAACACAAGGGACCATGGAGATGGATCACGGGTGAATTGGTGGTGGGTTACCTAAGGGGAATACAAAATGTAAAACACATAAATAACAATAAAAATACATATTAAGAAAAAGAAAAGTTTGTTTTTTTTTTAAAATAGAGCTTTGGGGAACTTCTAGGTGATATCAAAAGATCGAATGCATATGTAATTAAAATATGAAAAGGAAAGAAAATAAGACAGAGCATCCACAAAAATTAACTTATAATTAAAGACTTAAATATAAAATCCAAAGCTATTATTTAAAAAGAAAAAAAGCTGCATCTATAGGCAAATATCTATTTAAAAGATACCAAAAGCAAAACTATAGAATATAAACTAATAGAATGATCTGCATCAAGGTTAAGAATTTTTACTCTTCAAAAAAGTTTGCAAAATATGTATTTTTAAAAAGGGCTTCTACTCAGACCGAATAAAAAATTTTGCGACTCAATGAGAACTACAAACAATCTAACTTAAAAATGAGCAAGCGATTTTGAGCAGATACTTCAACCAAAAATGTTATATGCATTGTCAATAAGGATATGAAAAAAAGTTCAACACCACTAATCATCATATAAATAAAAATTAAAATCACACATAATTAGATCCTTTTCCAGTTCATAAGCATGATGACTGGGTATTCATGCCATTGTGTGAAATGTGCCTTTCTTAAATCTTGTTACAAGGCCACCAACACATTAGTTTTCCAATATGAAAAAAAATCACACATAATTAAAGTTAAAATGACTAACAATATCATGTGTTGATAAGGATGTGGAGCACCTAGAAATTTCATATATTGCTGGTGAAAATGGAAGATGAAACATGATCTTATAATTGAAGTTCTAGGTATTGACTCAAACATAAAAATAAGTGTCCACACAAAAGTAAGTACGCGAAATATCTAAATATGGGGAGCAATTATTTATAATAACCTAGAACTGGAAGCAACCAAAACATCCATTAATTGGTAAACAGATTAAAAACTAATGTAGCATATCCATTCCATACAATATTATTCAATAACAAAAATAAAATCAGTGAATCTTAAAAACATTATGCTAACGAAAATAAATCAAAAACAAAAGTCTATGTACTATGTAAGCTCTCATTTAAATAAAAATTATAGAAAAGACAAAATTCTAGTGACACCTCAGTGGTTGTCTGGGGCCACGGATAAGGGAAGTGGGATGCCCAGGAGCCCAAGGAGACTTCTTCAGCCAAGAGCTCTGTTCTGTTATTTGATTGCAGTGGTTGTTGCATGATAGTATATAGTAAACAAGTCATCAACTGCATACTAAAATTCCTGAGTTTTACTGTATGCAATTATCAGAACAAATGAAAAATAAACTTTAAAAAAAGATGTAAAAAGAGACTTGGCAAGAAAAATCAACCTTCCAAAGAAAAAATGACAGATCTATCATCAAAAGTATCAGACAACAGTCTGCCTGTTTTCTGGCATGTCAGTAAAATCAAGCATTTCAGTAAGTGAATCTGAAGGAGAATCTGGACTTGAATCAAGAGAAAGAAAATAAAAAACATCTGATTCGACTTTTTGGTTAAATAGTAACTTGGCAAGAAATATCAGTATAAAAACCTAGAAAAAAATTGGCATCAATTTACTTAAAGTAGGAGTTAGTCTTCATAGCCAGTGACATTATATGTTGAAATAAGAAAATGATTAAATGTAATATTTCCCAATAACTCCAAAAATAAGGAGCTGACTAAAGCGAGATAAAAATTTTCTCTTGAAAATAAGTTTTAAGTCAGTGGTATAACAAAAGACATTTTCATTTTACCTTATTTTAAAAAGCTAAGGAACTGAATAATCTTAGCAGTCTCATGTTTGGAATCTTTTAAATAATTTTTTATTTCTGAACAGTTTTAGGCTTACAGAATTATTGCAAAGGTAGTAGAGATTATTCTTGTGTACCTCACCTTCAGTATCCCCTATATTAGCATGCTACCATCTGTAGGGCATATTTTTCACAATGAACCAATATTAATATGCTATCATTAACAGAAATCCATCCTTTATCTAGATTTCCTGTTTTTACCTAATGTCTTTTTCTGGCCCAAGATCCTGCCAAGAAATGGCACTATGCGTAGTAGTCATGTTTCCTGGGGTATTTCCTGATTATGAAAATTTCTCAGACTTGTTTTTTATGACTTTGTTTAGGCAAATACTGGATCAAGTATTTTCTAGAATATCCCACAAATGGGCTTTGTCTGATTTTTTTTCATAGTTAGACTAGTATTGAATTTTTTAAATTATCATTTGTCTCATCATTGAACTCTTATAATCACCATAACATCACGTTATAATGTTAGATTATTATTCAGATATCCATTTTAATCTAGGTAAAAATAAAAATATCTAAAAGTATTGCTGCTACGTAGATTTAAATGTACTATGATTTAAAATGAATTATCAATCATACTGAAGCTCTAAAATACAACTATTATTTTATATAATGCATTAAAAACACATTTATCAATATTATTAATTGATCCTCAAATAAGATGCAGTAGTGAATCCATAGCTAAGCAGTCATAATTAATTTCTAAATGCAGGAAGTGATTTTTGACTGGGTTAACTGTATGCATTTTAAAGAACTAAGCTACATTCTGATATATTCTCTTCCAAATCACAGGTGTATTAAAAAAAAACTTATTTTCCAAGTGCCTTTAAGGAATAAAAATACCCCTAAAATATGAGAGAAAAACATGACCTTGATGTTAAAATTTATTAGATCTTTCTACTAACCTGTTCAAATTTTACAAAGGAATATCAAAGTAAACAGTTTTGCACATAAAGGGGAGAAAAATGAACTCCATTAATCAGGTTTTAGAATCAGTGACAAGTTATTTTTCTTAGGATGCAACACACATTATTTATAATGGAAGAAATTCACAGAAATTTCCATGTCAGTCAGACTCTGGATTTCTATCCAGACTATAATAAAATGTTTTAATAAGTGTGCCTCAGATTATAATTTGGCTTTCATCCTAAAACCAGCTCAACAAAAGTTGGATAAGTTCAACACCCCAGGGGAAACGTTACCTGATATGACCTTGGTAAAGCAAACCAGCTCTAGTCGTTGGTGGGTGAAAGGGGGGTATGGAGTATGAATACCTAAGAAGGTGGGCAAGTCCAGCACAGAAGTACTTTGCTGGTTACAGAAATTACTAGACTCGGTTCTTGCTAAGATTTTGCAAAACAATACCCCTAAGTGCAGTATCCAGAACAAGCAGCCTCCACCTGCCAAATTGGGCATCACATGGCTCAGGGCTCTGAGTAGCATTACTGGGCATCAAAGGCATACTTCGGCTGCACCTTGCTTGCCCTATCGTTAAGGCTCAGGAAGCATTCAGCAGAAAAACAAGTGAGTAAATGTCTTTACTAGGACAGCATAAACAGCCATTTCACTGCCTCTAAGTACATGTGCTAAGCCTCTCCAGCAGCCCCACAAAAGGTTTGTCCACAGAAGACAGAAGATGAAATTGACGTCTTCCATTAAGCAGACATACAGGTTTCTTAGAGCTCAGTGCCTATCATTGTCCTCACTGAGCACTTTGTGACAGTAAAAGCTGTAAGAGAAGCAGGTGGAGGTAAAGAATGCCACCTTTTAAGAGTAACCTCTGTCCTGATTTTCTTGTTTGTATCCCAGTCTGTTTACACCACAGAAAACAAAAGCAAGTGGCTATAGCTTTCAAGTGGCACTTTTGCTTTCATCACTGTATCTGTATGCACATTATATTTTTAAGAAGTGGGAAAGCATTTAACCACAAAGAACATGGCATAAATCTCTCTGCTCCCACCATCCCCCTGAAGAATGCAGGGAAACACAGGTTTCATAGTGCAGCAGAAATTAGGATTTTTTTTTTTTAAGTTTTAGCCTGTTTTTCTCTAATGAATCAGGATAAACCTGGAAGAAGTGACTTACCTGTTGAGAACTGATATTTATAGGATGTTTTAAAAGAATCCATGTGACACTCTCTAGAAGAGGTGGGACTGTAAGAGAACCAGGGTATGTCCAGTAGTCCCAGGATGGAGGAAGCAGAGATATTGGATCAAAATTTGTGAATCGGGTTTGTTTGCCCTGGAAAAGAGAATTTTCACAAATTATAATAGGATAGCTTTACTTACACCCACCTCAAAAAAAAAAATCCAATGAAATATTATTTCACTGGAATTCTTTAATTCACAGAATTATTTAGTGTCTATCTTCAGTTTCTAAGAAACAAAGTATCTGCCTTACTCTAAAATTTTTAGATTAGGAATACATCATTTAGATTTAAGAAGCATGAGATTTATTTCAATATAAGTAATCTTTAAAATGTGCTGCAGCTAAAGGTTTATTCTGCAAAACTCCAGTACCAAATACTAATTATGCATAAAAAGATTTACTGCGATTATTCTACACAATTAAGATCTCTTCTGAATTTTTAAAAGATTAGAAATAATAATTACCTCTGGGCCTCTCTGGTGGCACAGGGGTTGAGCGCTGCGCTGTGGAGCTGTCGGCAGCGTGCAATGAGAGTTCAACGCCCAGTCGGGGAGAATCCCACATGGTGCGGCAGACCTCTCCTGCCTCGCCCGCTGCTCCCCTCAGCAGTGTGTTTCTTATCTGCCTGTTCTGCTCCCCACTCTGTCTATGGTGAACCCTCTCGCTGCCCCACGCCTCTGGCCTGTAACCCCAGCTTGTATGTATAAATAAAATAAATTAAAAAAAAAAGATTTATTTATTTATAAATAAATCTTAAAAAAAGATTTATTTATTTATAAATAAAATAAATCTTAAAAAAGAGATTTACTTATTTATACACACAAGCTGGGGTACAGGCCAGAGGCATGGGGTGACAAGAGGGTTCACCAGAGACAGAGTGGGGAGCAGAACAGGCAGATAAGAAACACACTGCTGAGGGGAGCAGCGGGCGAGGCAGGAGAGGTCTGCCGCACCATGTGGGATTCTCCCCGACTGGGCGTTGAACTCTCATTGCACGCTGCCGACAGCTCCACAGCGCAGCGCTCAACCGCTGCGCCACCAGGGAGGCCCATAAATAAATAAATCTTAAAAAAGAAATAATAATTACTTCTGTTCTACTTGTCAAATATGTTCCAAACCTTCAAAGCAGATACCAATGTGTGTTTAAGAAGATAAGAGATCTTAAAAGAAGGTAAGAAAATTTGGGAGAAAACAAGGAATATAATAGTTATTAGCAAATAGTAAATGGTTTCACCTTTTCTTTAATGGAATCCAAAATGTCAGTAATCTTTTGAAATTGGGCATTATGCTCACCAATCTGAAAATGTGAAATTTCAAAAGAAATGGTTATTGTAGCAGATCAGGTTCAAATCAGTACATTCTAGTCACTATGTTTAAATTCTTTTTTAGAAAAAAAACCTAAGTCAGCCCAGAATAAATAGTGATTGTTCTATAATAAAGCTCTCTTTTACCTGCTGGTCTTATCAGGCCAGGAAAATCTGGAGATATTATTACAGGGCTCCTTGGCTGAACTAACAGTAACAGCTTCATATTTCTTTAGCTTTATGAATGTTTAAGCTCCTTGAGAGAAATTTTGCTTAGCAAACTCTTACATAAAAATCCATATGTGACTTTCAGACTCCTCATTTGATCTGAAATGAATATTGATGACTATTGCACCATCAAAACATTTGTGGAAAACATCTCCTACTTTTAGCCTAAATGACTTGAGGTCCTAAATCAAGAGAAGTATTCACCAGAATATATATATATATATACACATATATATATGTGTATGTGTGTGTATATATATGTGTATATATGTGTGTGTGTGTGTGTATATATATGTATATGTATATATTCATTACTAGAGGTGCCCTGAATCTACCCTAAGATCTTATATGTTTCTGATTAAAGTATAATTTCTGTCCCATCTGGAATTTACTGCTATTGTCAGACTTGGTGGCTAAAGGAAAGGAAACCACACCAATTTCCACTCTGTCCCATGCTCTCCCCCAGTCCAGCTCCAACAAGTTGCAAAATCACAGAGTTGGTGGCATAGTTAACGTACACACCCTACAAAAATGTGCTCACAGTGGGAGGTGAGCGATTCAACCCACAGGGAGTATTACTTGTCTGATCACATGTGAAAATTAAACAAAGGAAAATACAACAAAAGTTTCCAATAATTGGTCAGTGGGTTTGGGATAACAAACCATGGTGGTCAGACTAGTGCTTCAAGAATCAGGAACTTGAAAAACACCCTTCCCTGTATCATTAATTATTGTGCAATCAGGAAAAGCCCAGAATAAAGATATTCTTCTCATGATCTCAGGTGTTACTTCTGCTATAACTGTTGATGTTACTATTCACCTAATAATGATCAATGGACAATAAAAGGCGTCATAAGACAATGCTCCAGGAGGTAGTTCTGAGCCTTCAAATGAACCATAAACTAATACATAAAAGTTTGTGACTCATTTCAAAAGGAAAGCATTAAAAGCAAGAACTAGTTTACTACTAAAAAATGGTCGACTGATTACTCCATGACAGAACCTCTTTATCTAACATAAATGATTAATTATTTAAAATGAAATCAGTGAATTCTCACCTGTAAAAATACTCCTAAAACAGCTAGTCCATCTGGCTTATGAGCTGCCTCAACAAAACTGGGGTATTTGTCTGAATTCCAATGAACAACATGGAGCTGAAAGGCAGGTACACAATATGATCTTATTGTCACTTTTTTAAACATCCTTAAAAACAACAATGTAGATAAAACATTTATACACACGGTCTGGTACTGTGGATTCATATGGCTAATGTGCTCTTGACAAGAATCTTGGACAGAATTCGCCTTTTTACTTTTGTCCAAAAACTAAAGCATTAAGTGAAGGACTGTGGTAACCGAGCTAGTCTATGGTGTCCTATAGCAAGGTCTACGTCACCATTTAGAATGCTCTGGAGCATCCTGTTGGGCCACCCTAGTTCTAACCATGTGCAATCATTGCTCCCCAAGTCTTCCAAGGGTGGGATTGCAATCAAATGGCCTTAAGTCAGATCCCAACTGGCAGAGGCCACTGAAGAAACTTAGACTAACATAGTCCACTGAATGAGCAGAAGTCAACTTTCTTTGAAACAGATTTTCAGGGATAATTTTACTGCTAAGGACAATGTTCCTGAAACTGCCCAGTCAGATGTTTATTACAGTTAAAGATGTTTTATTGTACCAAGTCTCCTTAAGAATTACTGTGTTGGGCCTCCCTGGTGGCACAAGGGGTTAAGTCTCAGCACTATGAAACTATCTGCAGCTGCTGCAGCACAAGTTCAATCCCCGGCCAGGGAGCTTCCCACATGGCATGGCAGACCTCTCCTGTCTTGCCCACTGCTCCCCTCAGCAGTGTATTTCAGTCAGTCTGCCTGTTTTGCTCCCTGCTCTGTCTCTGGTGAATCCTCTCACTGTCCCCCCCCCATCTCTGGCCTACACCCCACCTCTTGTGTGCCTAAATAAATAAATCTTTAAAACAACAACAAAAAATAACTCTGTTAAGGAGTACTCAAACTACCTTCTATGAATATGTTCAAATCCTTAGCTTAGAGCAAGTTTTAAAGAGAAAAGAGAAGATTCAGGGTCTAGGAATCCTAGAGTCTAAGCTAAAAATAAAAACAGCTGATGCTAATGAGGAGGGGGGAAAGGAAAGGAAGGGAGTGGGAAGGAGCAGGAGGGATCTGGCATTCTAGAAGGCATTCACCTACTTCACAGATCTACTCCCATTCAAATGGCTTTCTGCAGAATTCAAAGGTGTTCTACCATTGTTAACAAAGTGCGCCAAAATACAAGCAATTGTGAAAGGTTGTAGAATAATAATAAGGCAGAAACCCACTCTTGGAGAGTTTTTATTCCTGGTGAGGAGAAGTACAAACTGAGATAGTAGTCAAGGGGCAATGTAACACACCCAAATAATGTGGCCAAGGTCATGAGTAGCCCTGTTGTCCAAGAAACCTACGTGAGGTGTTGACATTAGCTAAAATCGCCTTCAAATGAATTCTTCTGTCACATCAGAGAGGAAACACTTATGAAGGATTTCCTGCCCCATCACCTTTCTAGTTGACTGTTAGAGAAAATTTAACATTTTTATTTCATCCTTTACATATATGACTTCGTATCTTATAGGCAGCTAATACAGGGAGATTTGTAAACTGAAAAATGCTATAAAAAGTGAACTTTAAAATTCTAAACTAGTGTACTGGCCACAAACAACGAAGGAGGACCAGGTGGCAACCAAGTAGAACATGTAACAGTGGACTCTGTGGTGCCATGTTCTAACTGGTGTGAGAGAGATGGGGGAGGGATACAACCTGAAGTCACTGTATGATGAAACCAAATTTATTTGGCCCACATAAGACAGATGAAATTCCACTGTCAGGGAGGGGCTGAAAAGAATGCTAAAGTTGTTTTGAATGGCTCTATGCCAATTCATCAGTTCATTTGGCAACAGGTAAGAACGAAGAGACAGAGTAGGGGAAGCAAGCACATCTTCAGTCACAACCACAGGCAACTAGAAACTGAATTGTAACTAAACAGATGTGAATCTATAAATCCTTCTAGTTAAAAAACAACCATGTGGAGTATTATGAGAAACTATAGCAAGAAAATTCCTTTGAAAAAAAAAGTCATCTCTCCCACACATCTTGCTTAATGAGGCAGTATCTTCAGGGAAAATGATATCACTTTTGTTAGCATTTCTATTTGACTTAAAACTCAAAAAATAAAGAGGAACTGTAGTTAACTGGTAACATCACTCTTTCTTGCCTAAAGGACTCACAAGCCAACTTATTTTCGCTTAAATAGCTTTGGTTGCATCACACAATTCACTTTCGTCTCATAGTAAGGTTGGATGTGAACAATATTTAATCATATTAAAACTTATTTTATGCTTTGTCATTTAATTAGAGGATTAGAAGTAGTATTCTTAATTAATATAATTATAAAGGAGTAACTTTCCAATGAAAAAGAAACAAGTCAATGAATGTTTTATTGTGCCATGTTTTACCAAAGAACTATAGTATTTAGGAGAGTTTATGTCTTTATTTTGTTCCCTTAAAAAGAACTTTGCCATTTGCTATCACTTCTATATTTTGGTCTTTACATTATATCAGCATATATTTATATCTGGACCAAATATGTACACAGTTGGGCCTAAATCAAATGTTTCTTTCCCCTCTCACAGGCATTTCAGGAAATACAACATAAATTGTAGAAAGAACTTACAATTTTATATCAGACATGGACTTATACCCATTTCACCTGCTTCCTAGCTGGGCCTAATCTCTGGAAGTCTCCAGTTTTCTTATTTCTAAATTGGGTCCAATAACCCTAAGATCTCAGAGCTGCTTTAAGGCTGAGGACTGCATGAGTATCTCTACTATTAATAAAATCTTATATTGATGGAATAAAGTAATTGTAACCATGAGGTACTTAATTGGCTCAGAATCTACTTGGGGATAAGGGAGCTGTCCTCTGACTGAAACCCCATTACATAGGAAAACACGAGTCATCACAGTCTAATGACTTACCTCAGCAGCATATTTCACTCCATCCACCACATGTTCAGAGCCGTGATCATCTGCAGACCCCCAGTGCAGGTGAAACTGTCTTAACCTGTAGCTTCCAGTCAGGGGACCCCCACACAGAACTAAATACCAATACATTTTTAAATATTAGCAAGAAAAACAAAACCTATGCATGCTTCCATTACCCACAACATCTCCCTATGAACTCAACCTGTCCATATCCTCTGTGGAATTTTTTATAAATGTGTTCTTTAGTTGCTGACAGGAATATAACTTTCAGGTGTGGGGGGAGCAAAAACAAATGTTTTAAAAGATTAGAGAATTCACACTGCAGACTTTATGGAACATGTGGGAAATAACAACAGACATACTGCTTAGAAAGGAAAATAAATTAGGAGTTCTTCAAGGTAAGGAACTGGTCTGTTTAACAGAGGATGTCAGTCTCTAACTAAAGGCATGATATGCAAAGGGTTCATCTTGAATTTGGTAGAGCAGTCCAGTTATGATGGTTAGAGAATAGCCTTCAGCATTGGGAAGACCTGTGCTCATACTCTCTTCACTGATTGTGATCTGACACAAATTCTTTAACTTTGAAGCTTCAGGTTTTTTGTCTATATCCTCAGTAATGTCCCTCCTTACACTGCTGTGAAAATAGAAAAATTGAACAGAAAGCACTTATCACTGCCTAGAACCTAATCAACACGATGAACACATTACCTATTATTGTTCCTGCAAGAGCTGGCAAAGTAAGCACATGTTCTGTACTTGAAATCTGCCTTCTTGGGGAAACAATGTATAGGACAAAGTTAATTCTTTAAAAAAAAAAATCAATGTATTTTTGTCACTCTGGGAGAGTATATTTTAGTACTTTGCCTCTGCAAATATAATCTCTAAAACTATGGCAATAGAGTCATAGATTAAGTATGTATAGAAAAGCTTCTAAATAGAAAACATATTCCTAAACTGTACCCTTACAATTAATCATGATTGGGTGGGCTTTAAGGATATGGGAGAATAAGGTAGCCTTGAACATTAGAGACACCATCCAGATTCCTAAAATCCCATCAACATCCAACTCAACTGTTACACTAGTGAGACCAACCTTACACATAGTTTTAGTCAAGAGACTGCACGTACATATATCTCTCAAAATGTCAAGAACCTACTTTACATAAGAAGTAAAAGATATTAAGAAGTATTACTGGTAATTTTCTACAAACAGCAAGAAAAAAGGGAAAGGGTAATATATTTTCCTGAGATACATTTCTTTGAGCTTTACTGTAGAGAAGGAATGACACAGACTATAATCTATATTGATCAATCCAATTGAACTCATTTTTCCTTATGAAGTTGGACTCAGCTGAATTTGAACACCAACAATTAAGAGCTGGTGTAGTGGAAGGGATCAGCAGACCTGGGAATAGTCCCAGCTCAGGGAAAAAAATTGAGCACATATAGTGGAATTTTTTTTGAAGGTTGAATGGTTGGGGCCTCCTTCAGATTCACCTGGATGCAGATTTCTTTACAACAAATATAATTGTTTTCAACGCCCTCTAAAAAAATAAAAGATAGAACCACTTATATCAGAGTCTAGAGCTCATTCTTCCATTACTATGTTAACCAGAATAATTTTACTGTTTTTCTCCCGCTGGACAATATCCATGAGGGAAAAGGCTCTCTTTGGGTCTCTGACACACCCATCACCTAGCCAGAAACTATTACAGAGGACATGCACAGTGAATATTTGATGAATGAATAAATATTTGAGTTTTCTTTGAATAGTTTCAAAAATGACTCAGATTAATTTAAAAGACACATTTCCCTCAAGGACTCCATTTGACTTGAAGCAATGGCTCCATGTGGATGCAATGGAATTCCAGATGAAAAGAAATCAATAACTTTATTGTCTTTTTTTCTTGCTGTTGTACAGAAAGTCCTGAGCTGAACCATAAAGCCATACCTTCACAGTAAAAAGCAGATTAGGGAGCTTAATTTTGGAAGAAGATGCAAACAAGCTGGCTCCAGACAAAGAAAGTGATACCAAAACCCACACATTGTTAGGGAAACATCCAGGAATTATGGTTGATCTCTGGAAAGGTTGCTCTGAATCCAGGGTCTAAAGACAGATAGCACAACTCTGCTTGGTTAAGCAAGAAAGACTGCATTGACCTTTATATATCTGGACTCCTCATCTGAGTGTTTCAACTAAAATATTTAAAACAAGATTATGATCAGTGGATATCTAATTGTGAAGAACATTCTTTTGGAGCAGTACTCTTCTGAGAAAACAGTGCAGGGGTTGGTGGGATAGGGAGGGGTGTGATTCAAAAAATATCAAGGTGAAGTTATCTCTGACATTGACTTTAAGACAGCCTGTTATAAAACAGCTAACCTATGATATAAAATGAATAAAGGCATCAAAATTATTTTTAATGAGAATGACTTAATGTTTTCAAGTGTCAAATTATCCATCTTACTTTCCAACTGAGTAAATGAGTAAATAAATATTATTGTCTCCACCTTACGTTTGAAAAAAGAGTAATCATTTCTCTGAAATCATTCTTGGCATACATAGATAGTGCATTTTTCCCCTCATTAAGATTTTTTTTTAAATCTATTCCAACCAATACTCTCATATAAGAAGTCTACTCTATAAGAAGTCTAAGCGATTAAGAAACCAGAGTTAAATGCCATAAAAGGTCACGGAAATTTTAATATCTTAGTAAAAGAGTCTTTGTCACTTGCTATATGCTGTGGAGACCAATAATGTTGTAAAACATTGACTGTGATACATTATTGAATCTGACTCTTTTAAATTGTAGTAAATTGCTAAACCTACTCATTTTCTGAAACTATACCATGGTCAGCTGGCTTGAATGATAAGCAAGGTTGGCAACAAATCAGAAAAAAAATTTAATTTAAAAATCAACACATCTGTCTGCTCATGCATTCACTACCCCATTAAGATACAAACTCCTTTTAAGGCAGAAACCCTCTTGTTCTCCTACATCCCCAGTGCCTATGCCAGTGCCTGGATCAAAAAATATTAACAAAAAACAAGAAAGAGACCTCATGTGTAGAAGCACATCTCCACAGACTTCAGTTTGTAAGGTCTCTACTAAAGTGACCTGGGAATCCCTAAAGAGAATATTTTTAGGACCAGTGAACCTAATTAAAGTCACAGCCTAATCAACATATGGCAAACAGCTCTCTGAAGTAAAGTTAAATGAACTGCACTTCTGGGTTTTGCTTGGAATCTTGGAAAAGAGGAGCCAGAGTGCACAAATCAGTCAGGATTACAACAAGAGAGAGAGAATACAGACATGGATGTTCCCAGTCACTGGGACCTGAATTCTTTCTAAAGTCAGGAGAACCTTCATTAAGTGTGGCTTCTTCTGCCATTAGCATGGACACACCATGTAACTCTTTGGTCAACTCATTGACTCAACACTTTTTAAGAGCTTACTATGGACCAGCCACTGTATTCATTGCTAAATATACAGTGAAAAACAAGGCCATCCCTCTCCTCAAGGAATTTATATTCTAGTGAGGGAAACATAATTACAATAGAGTTTTATGTTATAAAAATTTCAGATTACTGATTCAATCCCCTAGCTATTTTGCCTCTTGGCAGGAAACATACAAATGAGGTATCTGCCTCTACCAGAATCTCTTTCTGGTTTTTTTTTTTTTTTTCATGTCTTGTCTACTTGGTTGACTTCAGGCAGTTACCTAAAACTAGATAGCGAGAGCTAGACAACTAGGTTGTAACTAAGAAATTGACAATTTCTCCACATGAAAATTACAGAATAACCACTGAACTCATCAAGTCACTGTTATTTCTAGGAGGTCACTCTTCGCAAGAAATTAGTTTTCCTCCTTTTGAAATCCTTCCAAAATTACAACGCAACTTATCTCATCTACAGAAAGGACACATTATTATTATTATTATTATTATTATTATCATCATCATCATCATCATCGTCATTGCCATTATTTTTACTATTATCACTACTAATAGATATTGATAGTTACTGAACGCCTTCTATATTTCAGGAACTATCTCATTTATTAAAAATTAGTGTACAATAGCCTTTAAAAATTATATGTTCAAACACAACATATAATCTACCACTGTTTAAACTATTTAAGTGTCAAACAATAAATATTAATTGATTTCTGGGATTTGTCATTTTATTGGGACTTCAGCCATGTATGCCAGTGCATTCTGTACTGTAATGCCATCTCATGGTATTTTCCATGGCCCCCAACCAGTTACTGAAAAAATGTTTTTAACTTAATCATACATTTTTGAGTACCTACTACATGCCAGCTAACATTCTAGGCAGTAAAACAAAGCTGTTGACCAGAGGGAGCCATAAACTGAGTGGGAAAAGACTCCACTTGGCAATTATAACACCGTGGGGAATGCCCTGTGATCTGACAAGCCTGGGAGGCTACAGGAGTGGGGAGGGTCTGGAGGGGTAGGGCTTTGGGGTCAGTAGGGTGAGGTTCTCAGAGAGTGAGATAACCTCTGTGTACAGAAGACCAGTAGCTGGGGTAAAAATACCCTGCCTTTATCAGATTATCTTTTCCCCTCTACTATGACCAATAGGGATTCTGAAGAATTTCACATCCACCTGCCCCCATTTTAAAGGACTATTAAAATTATGAAGTATGACCCCCCATTATGCAGGGATGCAGAGGCAAAGCTAACGCACTAAGACCATTGGGAAGGGTTTATGCTTGTGGTTCACTGACTGGTGAGATTCAGAATTCATTTTGATCAAAAATAACTTCCTTACAAAATGGATACTATTTTATTCAAGTTAAAGTGGCTTGCTATTTCAGAAATTATCTTTTTTTATATAATGTACTAAAGGAAAAAAAATCATCAACAACATTTTGTTTAACTATAGTGGTTTCTTCTATTTAACTAACTTTCCCCCCCAAAATCACCATAAAACATTCTGTTCATTTACCTTGAAGAAAAAGAATGAGAATCATGACCCATATTTACGTAGTTTCTGTCTCAGAGGGATACAAAGTACTTTGTGGACATTTTCAATTTTCATTTGCAATTAACCCTGGTAATTTCATTGTGATCTAGACAGGAAAGAAAGACCTTCACTTATGCGAGAGGCACACACCACCCATCACAGAAAGTGTCAAGTCTGGAAACAGGAACAAAGTGATTCCACTGATTGGCAGAAAGTAGAGGAAAAGGAAAAGAAAGGGCGGGAAAGAGAGGGAGAGAGGGAGAGAATATGAATTCATTCATTTTATCTATTTATGTATTGATATTTAAATCAGTATGCAGAGGGAGGAGTGAGGGTAGGGAGAAAAGGAGGACCTGGAGCACCATTGAGCAAATTGGAGGAGCAATTATTTATGACTAAAGGTGGTGATATTTGCATAGGCAAAGTATAAAGTTTTAGGTGATGCACAAAATTATTATTTCATAGTCTAAAGCTAAGAGCAGGTAACCTCAAGTTTTGTATGTTTAAGAATCAAACTATAATTATGAACAGAATCAAACTACAATTATGGGTGTTACAAACTTTGTACTTAGATGCCTTGGACAACTTTTACAATGTGCCCATTAATTACATCAACCATATCTATTAACACAGAGTCACACCATAGGGCTTGAAGGAAAGACAACTGAATATGCATATAAATAAATGACATAAATAAATACTTATATTTATAAATAATATGTAGATGCATATAAATGAATATATATGCACATATATATGTAAAGTAAAACTTTAAAATACCATGTATCAGTCATTTTTATGCATTTCTGCCCTGATGAAAATGCATTTGACAAATATGAGGAAGAATTGCATGAGTTTATAATTTTTACTCACAAAATAGCATAACATAAATTCAGAATATTATTACTAAACTAAATCTGAGCTTAATTAATAAGTAAAAATTTTCTTCCAATTAAGGATTTAAAAAATTTAGCTGTATTTTTCATTAATAGAGCAAATAGAGCATCATCCTATTAGACTAAAATAATTTGTCAGAAGCCATAAAAATGTTTCAAAATACGATTCTATCCAATCTCCTCTCTTATCCTACTTTTAAACTTGATACCATCTATTCCTTGGGCAGCTTGAAGAATTTTAATTAAATGTTCATTTTAAGGAAATGCTTTTACCTTCTTCATTTAGTTTACAAATGAGCAAGTAAGATAGTTTTATTTTGTTGACCAATTATTTAGTCATATTGTGAAAGATGGTATCCAGTGAATTTACTGAACAAAAGTTTTATTCTAAGTTATAGCAAAGTATTAACAAAGGATATATAGTGCATACATGTTTCAAGTATGAAAAGTAAGAAAGTACAGTCCAGTTATCTAAGCCCTTCACTCCCCACCAAAATAAAAGCCAACCTGATTTGTCCTCTGTATCATCAAAGTCAACATTGAAGGAATGGCCACTGTTACTGATGATTTTAGCTGAGCTCGCATCATACTTGATAATAAGAGGTCGAAGGGAAGAGTCATATTTCACTTCTTTGGTTTTAATCTCAATTGGAGATTGCTGATCCCCATCAGCAATAGGGAAAAATTGATTCCAGTGAATGGGACCTTAAATATACAGGACAAAAGAAAAGGCATAAATAAGTTACTACATCCAACAAATATTTATCGCATACAACGCACTGGACTTGAGATTGAAGAAAATACCAAAACTAATAAAATAAAATCTGCAGGACTTTAGCCTGTAATTGTTGTTTTGCTTTTTTATGAAGATTAGTTGTTTTCCATCATAGGTATGGAAACCTACTGCTTTGTTTGAATTCACTTTAAGAGTTAAACTAAACCTTGTAGACAAAAGAGCCTGTAAGTTCTATAAACTACTTTGCAAAGATATCCTTTTACCAAACTAAAAACAACAGTACAATTCATCCTTGAAAACAATGAGATTCAGTCTCAGCTCCAAGAATGAGTTGTGGTAGGTCAGAGGTCAACAAGTTTACAGACTGGAAGAGTCAACTGTGTAGCAGAGAAAGAATGTGGTTCTTAAAGATGCTGTCCCTACTTTCTTCATTTACCAACTGATATCTTCACCTATCATCAGGCCTCAACTCAGTTATCTATGAGGTGCCACAATCATACTACAGAAATATACACATTTTTTATATAGGATAATCTAAATAAAATGGCTAAACCTTGTCAGTAAATGTAATATTGTTGATTATCTGCAGTGGAGTCAGGTGGCAACTAATATCTCTTCCTACAATTCGGTAGGTCCTTCTGTAGTTATCTCGTCAATGCTACATTTGAATTCCTACACAAGGAACAACTGTCATCCCGATCATATATTGGAAATGTCAAAACTGCATCAAGTTCCCAAACAGGATACATGGTTGGTAATTGATGTGAGTCAATAAAGTGGCAATTCATTTCTTCATTTCTCTGGGAGACTCTATTCAAGTTCTGACTCTCAAAACCAACATCAAGGTCGCAGCTTCAAGTAATCGCCAAGACATTCTAAAAATGTGAATCACTTTACAGGTTAGAGGCTCTTATTACCGCTACTACGCCTGCAATTTAAACAGCCACCACCAGGTAAGTAGAGCATGGGGTCAATGAGCAAGATTCTCCCTACTTCACTAACCAACTAACTAGATTTCCCTAAAACTCAAATACTTATTAAAATGACACAGCCTGACAACTGACTAAACATTTGTTATTAACACATCTTTTCAAAAGATAAAATTTTGAAAGAAATTTCAAGAAAGACTACTATATCAAGTCATCAATAGCCTCTATCTCTATTACTCTTCATTTTGGCAGAGAAGAAAGCATAAACTCTTTCCCATTTGCTTCAGGTGACAGCAAATCAAATAGTCATAGCATTAATACATGACCACATATAGACTTAAAAGTTGCCTCATGAATTTGACACTTTGGACTTCAAAGCAACTTGAATATCAGAAGTTCTTGCTTACAACTTACTGTAGAAAATGGGATTGCATTTCCTTTTTATTAAGTAGTCTCATTTACCTTTCTAGTAATTTTTTGCACATAATCTTTTAGATGAAGTTTTTCTATTTCACTGCCACCAAGTAAGAATTAACCTAATGAGAATTAGACTTCAAATATGCAATGCATATGTCACAACATGTTGTTGACGTCTTTCCAATCAAGAGTTTCTTTGTCCTTCTAATTTTATACTCTTATTTACAGACTTTTAAGACCAGAATTATTTGTAAAAACAGACATAACCCTAAATAATACAAAATATCACCTTCATATCAAATGCTCAATATTATCTATTAACCACTACAGGGGGTTTACTTCTTGCCTCTAAGAGGCTGCCTTTCTTAAACTTCCTAAAACATTCAACTTTAAACCCATATAAACATATTTCTTAGGTAGAAATATATGGTGGTTCTTGATTGATTCAGGAACTTTTGAATACCCATGGTGACACACAATTTTCAACAATTGTCACACACCTTAATCTAAACTATAAAAACTAGACTCTAAGAACTAAACTATACAAGCCAAACTAGTAGACCCATAAAAGGCCAGTGGAAGAGTTATGAACTAATTGTGAGGCCATCCTTCCCATGCTTCACCTCTTAACGTTCCATTTTATCATTTCTATTACTCCCAACTGAAGTTTCCTTTTATCTGCTCATTCACCGCTTTTGCCAATGTCTAAGAGAAAAGAAGACTAAAACTTGTTCAGTCAAGATACAACACATTTCCAGTAGAAATCTGCCCATGCCCGTAAAGGTGTGGTCCTCAGAAAGTTATGGCATTTAAAAGAAGAGACAGACCCTACCATTCCCAGCAGAAAAACAAAATCTTCCTTGCTAATGTCTCTTCTAAGATGGAGTTTTTAAGTTTCTGAAGACTAGCTTCATCAGATCCAATACTTTCTAACATATTAAAGAGTAGTCAATACTCATTCACTAAAATGACTCTTCTTCTCTAACCATAATGAAGGCATTGTTGGTACCCAGGACTATTAAATAAACTAACATAAATTGAAAATTAGTAAAGCATAAGATTATAAACATAAGTCTCAGTCAAAAAGAAATCCACCTAAATTATACCTTTCATTACTAAAGTTATAAACTTTTCCTGCCGCCATTTTCACCTGGCAAGTTAATTAGAATCTCAAAAATGCTACAATTAGAATTAAAACTTTTATTTCTTGGTGAAAACAATCTACCTCTAAAATGCAACTACCCAGTACTGTTCAATATGCATGTTAATCCAAGGAAGGTATTATTACTATTGTTGTTACTATTATTATTCACAGATCTAATTTTGATAGTGATTCATTTTCTTTTTTGACTTTCTTGGTGACACTTTACAATTATTTCAAATAATGATTATTATTTTATTATTTATAAAAACAAGAAAAGTGATTTACCTTTGATTATTTAGAGCATATGAGAAAAAAATATGCATATTGCTACTACTGTCACCCCATCAATAGATACATTTTTTTCCAATATGCTAAAAGTTCAATAATCCTTTGCTAATCTTTAATTTCTGCAAGGAAGTGTAAAAGGAGAGGGAGAAAGAGTAGAGAGTGAGTTAGAGGTAACCCAAAGTAAACTTCATTTCCCAAAAAGAACCTAAGCCAACAGTAGCAGTGAATCAACTGCAAACTGCTGTGGGAATTTTTATAGTACAGTTATTAAGAAATCTGCAGTATTTTGGCTGCCAAGAAGAAATTAAATCTTCCGTGCAATTCAGTTAAGATTTTTAAATATATTTTCAAGGTTTTCCCATGATTAGCTCCCCCTAAGTGAAAAATGAGCTTAAAAGACTGAAAGGGAACTTGTCCTCAATTCATTAAAGTATGTCATCAGACTTCTGATCTCCATGCCTTTAATTGATAAGTAGCTGTTATTAGAGAAAGTGCTCAGCTCTGTATATGAAAACTTGGGGGGTGTGCTGGGGAATCTTAACAGGGCTAACACACCATCACTCGCCCCCACTGTCACCACCACCCTGAACATCCTCCAAAGACACTTTCTCAATCTACCCTAGGCTAAGCCCTTCCTCTGCTTCCTGCTTAGGCTTCGGGGAACACAGTTCAATTTAAAGAGGAACCGAAAAGTTTCTCGCAAGTATGAGATCAGCAGTGTGCCCTCGGCGGGCTCCAGGGCATCGGGCCGTCCCCCTCAATCGCCCCCTGCCCAAAGCACCACCGATCAGCAGTAAACACTCACCGTTGTGTTCGTCATATCCCCAGCTGAGTCGCGACATGGTCCCTACTCGTGGGAGGCAGAGGAAAAAGTGGCAGGTTTGGAAGAGGAGGGAGGGAGCAGCGCGGGCGCGCCCGCTGCGGGCGGGCTAGGGCGGGGACCGCGGGTTGCAACCAAGCTGTAGTGGGAGCCCTGGAACCCCGAGGCCAGGGCGTTCTCGACTTTGTCCGCCAGGAGGCAGTGGCGTGCGAGGACACGGACCCTTGCCTTGGGCCGGCGAGGCTGGGCTAAGTTTGCGGGATCCAGTCCCTCTTGCTCTTAGTTTGAAACTCAAGAAAGTTGGAGCTTGATAGGAAAGTAGTAAGGGAGGAGGTAGGGAGAAAAGGGAAATGGGGATTTCCTGAATTCTGGGAAGCAGTCACCCTGAAGAGGAAAAGTGGTGCCTAAGGGCTGTACTGGGAATAAATGAATCACCCAGGTCGGTCTGGGAGATGGGACGCTGTGAAAAGGAGGGCTATGGGCTGTGGTCGTGGTGATGACTAATACAGGACAACGATGGCAACGGCATTAGGCAGAAAAATAATTTAGCTGCTGTTGCTGTTTATGAAAGGCTTACTAGGGGTCAGGGTTTTAGCTAAGACGTTCGCCCACATTATCCCATTCACAACGCTCCTTTGAGGAAGACGCTGTAAGTGTCCCAAAGTTAGCAGATGAGGAAATGAGGTTAAACACAAGCTAAGTAAGCCCCAGTCACACAGCTTAAAGGGGCCGAAAGGTCCCCTAAACACCGGGATGTCCGAAAGGGTCTGGCTGTGCCGGCCCATCCATTCAGGTGCCTTCCTCTCCCTTGCCCCTCTGTGGCTGGGAGAGTGAGGGACCCAAGCCTGGTAATTGATTCTGGTCCCGAAATTAAGGCCATCTTTTCCTGGGTGCAGGGTAGTCTTGCTGCCCTCGGACTGAAGGTGGAACTGACAGCAGAGCCTCGAAATTCTTCCCTTGAGAGGAGAGTGTTTTGGATAGGGAGCGAAAACTAAAGAGAACTGTGTGAACCGCCGGGATTATAATTACTATTCCTGCAGCCTAAGGGTTTGAGCTAAGTCAATTTGAAACTTCAAATATCTGTGCTGTGTTATTTATGGGCAAAGCAAGGCAAAGACTTCATAGCTAACATTAATATCCCATAAAAAAGGAAAGAGTGACTGTTTAAATATCATCTTTCATTTTCTCTCCTCATCCACACATCAGCTGTATAATGTGGTAATTGCAAGGCCCAGGAGGTACCTCTTTTGGTAACCACAGCATTGTTGAGGGACCACTAAATAGGGATTGATTTAAATTCTCTTTTAGTCCTTATCTAATTGCCCTATTGTGAGGCTTGTATTTCCATCTGTTTCTGAAGTTCTTAATGAACTTAAAAGCAAAAGGAGAAAAATGTTTTCTTACAGCATTAGTACAATAAACTTTATGCTCCTCTTGCATCTGGGGAAAAATCTCGGTTTTCTCTTCTGTAGTTGCAATCACAGTTGGTTCATTTCAGACATTGTAATAGCTGTCTAAATGTTAAGAATAGGTCTGATCTATGTACACTTTCATCATCACAGAAGACAATATATACATTTCTATTTACATGCACACATATAAAAAAAATACCAAAAAAACCCCTCTCAAAATTCAACAATAAAAAAACAACCTAACTAAAAAAATCGGTCAAAGATCTTAACAGACCCTTCACCAAAGAAGATAGTCAGATTAAAGGTTACCAAGCATATAAAAGATGTTGTACATCATATGTCTTCAGGGAAATTCAAATCAAAGCATTAAGATATCTCATATACAAGTTGGTGAAAATCCAGAATACTAACATCAAATGCTGGTGAGGATGTGGAACGATCCTTACTTTGCTGCTGGGAATGCAAAATGATATAGCCATTGTAGAAGAGTTTGACAGTTGCTTAGAAAATAGTAAACATACTCTCCAGCTATCACACTTCTTGAAATCTATTTGTCCATATGAGTTAAAAAACATGTCTACACAAAAACCTGCACATGAATGCTACAGCAGCTTTATTTACAATTTCCAAAACTTGGAAAATATCAAGATGTCCTTCTGTAGATAATGGATTAAACTATCATACATCCAGACAACTGAATATTATTTAGTACTTAAAAGAAATGAGATATTAAGCCATGAAAAGACAAGGAGGAAACTTAAATGCACATTGCTAAGTGAAATGTACTGTATGATTCCAGCAATGTGACATTCTGGAAATGACAAAATTGTGGGGACAGTAAAAAGATCAGTGATGCGAGTGCAGGGATAAAGAGGCAGAACACAGTGGATTTTTAGGGCAGTGAAAATACTCTGTATGATACTATCATGATGGATTTATGCCATTATGCATTTGTCCAAATACACAGAATGTAAAACACCGAGAGTGAACCCAAATGCAAACTATGGACTTTGAGTGATTATGATGTGTCAATATAGGGTCATCATTGTAATAAATGTACCTTCTGGTAGAAGGTGTCGATAATAGGAGAGGCAACATACATGTTGAAATAGAGGGAATATGAGGTTTTCAATACCTTTCTTTCGATTCTGCTGTGAAGCTAAAATTGCTCCCCACAAAATTAAGTCTTTGAAATAACAAAATAATGCTACAACAAGCTAATGGAGTCATTACAGTACACTCACAAACATACATACACCACATACAGGAGATAGCTTGTAAGAGATCACCCTGCCAAATTTAGAAGTTTGGACACCAAAAAGAAAAATGACAGTAATAGATTATAATCTCATTTAAAATATCCAAAAACAGAGAGAGAGAGAAATATGACTTCTTTATAAGAGAATGCCAGCTATTAAGTACAGATGAAATGAAAAAAGATGAAAGGCCATAGTGCTAAAACTTCAGGGTGAAAGGTTATTTTTAAATAGGATATTCACAAAGTTAAGGATTAAGAGACCAAATATACAAATAAATAAATGCAAAGTGTGACCTTCAGTTAAACCCAAGATTGAAAAAAAACAAACAAACCACTGTTACAGATGCTTTGCAGACTGTGGGGGAAGTGTAAACATGGACAGCATATAAGTGGTGGTGAACTGATATAAGTTTTTATAGGTGTAATGACTGTCCTGGGAACACTTGGGGAGAGAAATGCTAAAGTCATAGGGCTGAATCATCTTGCAACTGACTTTCAATGTCTAGTCAATAATTGGTGAATCTAGTTGAAGGGTTTTTGGGTGTTTATGATACTATTTTTACCATTTTTCTGCAGGTTTAGATTTTTTCAAAACAAGATTGGGAGTTCAAAATTTTTCTACTTCCTCAAATCAATAAGCCCATTAACTTGCTACATAATTTTTTGTAATTGCATGTACATTTTCTCCTAAACAAAGGGCCTCTGTCTCTAGGTTCACAATCATCAAGTGTAAACAAGGAATGAAAGATTAATGCTGACCAAAGAACCCAAGAAACCTGACCTAGGATCTGGCCATCAGCTCTACTCCAGTCCAGAACCAATTTAATCCAGTTCAAGCTTCCTTTGCAACAAAGCATGCTTAAATCAGTCAGCTCACCTCTTCAGAGTCAGACACTGTAGGTTATAACGAGCAACAAATGCAAATTATAACTCTAGCTATAAAAGCATTTAATTGTGTGTTAGTGGATTAAGAAAATATCGAAGTATGAATTAATGTTGTTTTATTGGGGTGTATACACAGATTCTCTGAGATGCACATTTTCCCCAGGACTTTACAGAAACTCAAGATGAGAACCTATCTGGCTATTTTCACTTGACTTTAACCAACCAGGAAGCTGAAATGAACAATGTTCCTCAGTCACCAAGAGAGGCAAGCCACACAGTTGGGGACATAGCCCCAATCTACAGAGTCCCAAGTCCAAGGTGTTTTCTAGTTTGTGCCCAAGCCCTTCATTCGTCAAGTCCTGTGATTTGAGCAGTTAGGACTTATTAACCACAGGAATGTCTTATCATTTGATATCTTGTGCAGAGTGTTGATTTATGGGGCTATTATTATATGGGGTTTCGATTTCTTTTATTTACCATTCCTAAGGTTATCCTAAAGTAAAGATTGCATAATGCAATCACCCAAAGAGACTGCTTTAAGGCCCAAAGGGACTAAAGGACTTGTTAAAATGTTCTAGATTTCATGCCAGAAAGAGAATTCTCAGACTAGAATTGAAATGGTAACTTTAATGAATAATTTCTCAGATCACTTCTCAGATTATTACTTTCTGAAACTAAAGCCAGATTTTTTGACCTTTATTGTCAGATAAGAATACATTGCTACAACTCTACATTCTATGTTTTTTTGTTGTTGTTTTGTTTATTCTCATGCCATTTTCTGATAGAAATCTATCCACATCCTATTTTATAGTATTTCATATCTCATTTGAGCCTATCGCAAAAGCAGATAAAGTTTGAAAGAGAAAAAGATACAGCTAAGATTATTTACAGGGAAATGAAGGGGACTCCCTAGTGGTGCAAGGCGTTAAAGTCTAAGGACTATGAAGCTATCTACAGCAAGAGTTCGATCCTCAGCCACGGAGCTAATCCAGGTGGCACAGCAGACCTCTATCTCACCCGCTGCTCCCCTCAGCAGTGTATTTCAGTGGATCTACCTGTTCTGCTTGCCACTCTGTCTCTGGTGAACCCCCTCACCGCCCCACACCTCTGGCCTGCACCCCAGCTTGTATGCATAAGTAACTCTTTTTAAAAAAAGGGGGGGAATGAATTTGTACAGACATCAGATGAATGTTGAAAACCTGATAATTCAGGCCAAAATAACTCAGTTGCTAAATAACTTAATTGTTCCTTGGATTGGAATTCACAAGTCAATGTTACTCTATGGCAGTCAACTCTTGGAATATAGTGACAAAGAATAGGGGTGCTAACAGGCAATTTTCTCATCAGCACATTTAAGGTTCTTACCTCTAGGAAGGAGCAGCTGTTGTATCAATGGCAATATCAATACCGCATCTCACCACCAAGTAAGGCTTGAGGTCCCCTCACTCCAAGAAGTTCCCCAAATGGACCCCACCATTTTCCCACTGAAGTCTTGATGCACTAGCCCTGTGGAACTAGCAAAAAGCCCCACTCCCACAACACATAGCATTATGGACTTTATAATCTACATTATCAGCTCAACTCCTGCACCTCTGCCAGCAGCATACAAACATATTTTAGAATTTTTTTTTCTTTATGGGGAAAATCCTTATCTAAACATACTGCAGGTTCCATTTGCCACCCACTCATCCTCTTTGTTCCTTGGGTTCTTATTTCTCTATCCAATTGTATTTGTCAAGTTTCTTCAGAGAAACAAAACCACATACAGTGTCCGTATGTGTGTCTATGTGTGTGCATGCATGTACACACAGGCACACATGTACTCACACACACATGTACTCACATGCACATACAAAGACATTTATTAAAAATAATTCGCTTACACAATAATTACAGAGGCTGGCAGTCTCATAATCTGAGCCTGAGTCGGTAAGCTGGATATTGAAGATCCAGTAACATAGTTCCAACCTGAAGACCTGAAGGCTCAAGATCCAAGAAGACCCAGGGTAGCGTTTTAGTTCTAGTGAGGGCAAAGAAAAGCCAATGTTCCAGTTCGAAGGCAGTCATGCAGGAGGAATTCTGTCTTATCCTGTAGAGGATTACCCTTTTTATTCTATTCAGGTCTTCTGTTGATTAAATAAGACCCACCACATTAAGGAGGGCAATCTGCTTTACTCAGTCTACTGAACTAAATGTTAATTTCATTCAAAAATGCCCTTACAGAAACACCCAAGATACTGTTTAACAAAATTTTGGGGGCTGCTGTGCTCCAGTCAAATTAACACATAAAATCATACTGAATTTTAAATTGGGGGGATGGGTACTCTCACTTAGTATGTCTCCTGTCTCTGCACTCTCTTCCTACGTACCTCGATCAATTTCTATGGGTGTCTTCTACCTACCTTACACATTCATACTAGCACCATCCCAGAGATACAGAGTGTGTCATGAGTATAAGCCATACATGTAACTTTAAATTTTTAGCTAGTTATTTTTTTAAAAAATATAGTGGAATTTGTTTTAAATGTATATTTTATTTAACCTGATATATCCAAGAACTGTTTAAATCTGAATCAATATAAAAATATTAATGAGTGCTCCAGTTACCAATTTATTATCTCTCAGTTCTGAATTTACCCTGCATGACCTGCTCTGTGATGATGGAACTTCATGAATTTCTTCTTTGCAGCAAGCATGTTAACTTTTTTTTTCAGTAGAGAGACACTGCGGGATGTGGGACTGGTTTCCTGGTACTGGTGTAATGCATTTTTGTTTTCTTCTTGGTCTTGTTAGCAGGGAATGTGTTTGGTGGACATGCAAGAACATGCTGACCCTGCCTCACACCAAGAATGCTCAAGCCTCTGCAAGCTTACAGCCCCTGCCTCAGTTGAGTGACCATCTCGCTGCACCTCCTGAAGCAGATACCACTCACCCCAACTTTCATGGCACCCTGCTGGCAAACAATGCCTCAACACCATCTGCACATCTATCCAAGAGCCTCATGCAGCTTGCGCCATGGGTGGTGTTCCCCATGGCCCTCTGACAGACACGGGAGCTGTAAACCATGTGTCACTGTCACCCTGTTAGAGTTGGTTCCCAATGCTTTGAGTCCTTTGCATACCTACATGCCAGACTTAGCTCATCAGCACCCTAGAGGGATGTTTCCTACTTGCAACTGTGGGTCAGCTTCCTCCCAGGCTACCCAGTGAACTTCTCTGCCATTCAATGGGTTGTAGCCACACCTTCTCTGGTTATCGAATCTCAGCCTTGGAGAGGAGGCCAAGTTCAATGTTTGCCTTCCTTAGAAATTCCTCTAGCCTCAAGATATTCATTGAGTTTTCTTTTTATATCTTTATAGTTACTCTCCATTGTTATTAATATCACTGGTCAACAAATTTTTACAAAAGTCATGTTACTGAAATAAAATTAGTCATTTCCTATCAATTTGTATATGCTCAACATGAATGTGACAGTCAAATTCTAATTTTGGCTCTAGTTTTTTTGTAATCTGCAATAAATGGATGTCAACATCACAAAATGCATGCCAATAGTAATAGGCCTATGGTTAATACCTGTAAAAAATCATCATAGACTACTTCTTAGATTTCTTTGCTTATCTCTTGTACAGCTGTTCAGGAGCATCTCTGGGGAGTGTCCAGCAGTAGTCAGCCAGCATTGGAGTGCGCCATTTTCCCTGGTATCTTTGTTCCATTGATGCAATATCTTGATGAAAACGTTCGCCATGTTCATCACTAACCATACCACAGTTTTCAGGGAAGAAATCCAGATGGGAATGAAAGAAGTGGATCTTTAGAGACATATTGCAGCCAAGTTTCTGATACTGCATCAGCATGTCTTCTACTAGTTCCTTGTAGTTTTCTGCCCTAACATTTCCAAGAAAGTTTGTAGACACTAGGCGAAAAGCATTCCATGCTTGTTTCGCATCACCCTGCGGCAAGTTGTTGAACCGTTCATCTCAATGCAGACGAAATGTTTGGGTAGACTATTCTCAACTTCTTTTGCTTTGTTATTCCACCAGAAAGAGGAGGAACCAAGCAGAAGAAACAGTCTTCTTCTATGGGGTTGCCTGGCTCTCTCCACACCATGGGGACTGCAAATAGCACTGATGGTCTTTTGCCATTGAACCACTGTGAAAATTGTGTTTTACATGTAGCACGGCATATATGCGGGGCCCAAGGCTTGTCTTGGTCACCAACCTTGCATCCTAAGTAAAGATGATAAGCCTTCTTCACTCGAGAAGTGATACTTTTCTTCTGGTTGGCAAATGTCATTTTCCCCACAAATAGAGCAGAAATTGTCCATGCTATTAACACACTTTCAAGGCATTACTGTTCTGTATTGTGACTAAATGGGTAAAACAATAACAGTTTTATGGAACAGTAGCTTCAACAGTCTTGTACAAAGTCTGAAACATTTTCAATACTCAACCTTTCCGACAGGGCTTTCTATAGTGCACTCTTAACGTCAGCTTACTTCAGCAGCCACCTGGCAGTGGTACTGCACTGCTTTAGAAAATGATGCAATCAACTCTGGATGATGTGTGCATGATGGTATTATGCAATGCGATGCAATAGTCCATCATTCTAGGCTGATTTAGGATGTTGTTGCAGTCCTACTGGATAAATTTACATAGTGAAACATATCAAATGAATTATATGAAATATCTTCAAAACGAGAGCTAATAAAAAATTTTCAGGGTTATATTCATGTTCAGCACACCAAGATACTCAGATTAGGGCCTTTTAAAGTCAGTTATGATATCACTGTTGACCAGTGTAATTCTTCACAATAAACTTCCTTATTCATATTGTGAGGGCTCTGTCTTCTGATTGGACTAATGCAATCATTAGCAAGCTTTTTTCTCCTAAGTCTTCTAAATTTGGGGTGCATTTTACTCTTACATAATATCTCAATTCAGCCTACCCCCATCACAGGCATATGTGGCTTGCGCAGACTATACTGGGCAGCACAGCTCTCGATCCACTGCAACTGCCTCAACTGAAGGTGTCCAAATGGAATTATGTATTTCCTTCCCAATCCAGCTTCCCTACTAAAATTTTCTCACATATCAAAATCACAACAAATCTCATTAAATGGCACCACCACCCATCCAGCTACACAAACTTAAAATTATGCCGATTCTAGGTTCTCTTCTCCCTCATCTCTAAATTTTGTCTATTTTGACTATAAAAAGTCAGTTATTATCACAAAAAAGAAAACTAATGTAAAGATAAAACAAAATTCAAAGGATGTATTATTTTTCTAAGGTCTTTATGCTGTTTCTTCCTAAACAAAATTTCAGATTCTGATAAAGTAGCAATGCTACATATTAATGAAGAGTGGTGAGACAGACATGCGCATATACCATTGGCAAAAATATGATCTTTCTAGAAACAATTTTATAACTTAAATCAGTATTTTAAGTGCTCATAATCCTCGATCTTTTGCCTAGAATGTTCCCCATAATTATTAGGAGATTTTCTCAAAGATTTAATATAGAAATGTTTATAACATATTTTTTGTAATTTATTACAAAAAAAAATCTAGAAACACAAATGTTAATGATAAGAAGAGGGCTAGAGTAACTTGTATATCAATAGGTTACAACTTTAGAGCTACACTAAATATCATATAATAAAATCATTAACAATTATATAGAGTATAGATTGAAACATTGTATCTAGAGAGAAATTTCAATTTCTAATAAAAATATAGTGTACATGCTTCCAAAAAAGGCTTCAAATAAATGTGCTTATAAAAAACTGATTGGAAGATTTTATTCATTCTTTCAAAAAATATTTATGTGTCAGGGAGTGTTTAGGCACGGGGGATATAGCACCTCAACTTGCCAGCTTCCAAGATAGCCTTCAATGATTTTTGTCTCCTGACATTCAACTCCTCATGTATTTACCTTCCTCACTGAATGGGATTAGAATGTGTGATTAACAAAGCACAGTGGAAGCAATGGTATGTGACTTCTGAGTCCAGGTCTCCCTTGCTCTCTTGGATCCCTGAGCCTTGCAGAACCCCCCTTGCACACCATGTGGAGAAATCCTCCTGGAGGGAATTCAGAGCATCCTGGCAATAGCCAGCACTGGTTTGCAGCCCTAAGAGTGCTTTGCGGGCAGATCCTCCACCCACAGTCAAACTTTCAAATGACTGCTGTCCCAGCCAATATCTAACTGAAACCTCCTGAAAGGCCCTGAGCCAGCATTCATGCCAAGTCCCTCATAATTCCATAACCCTGAAATTATTGTGAGATGATAAATGATGGCCGTTGTTTTGAGCCACTAAATGTTAATGTCTTTACACAGCATTAGAAAACTGCTATTGCAGCAAACAAGATCATTAAGCAAA
Source organism: Scalopus aquaticus (assembly GCA_004024925.1). Lineage (NCBI taxonomy): Eukaryota > Metazoa > Chordata > Mammalia > Eulipotyphla > Talpidae > Scalopus > Scalopus aquaticus. Next base: position 81,371 of record PVIJ01004887.1, on the reverse strand, counting down.
CAAACAAACAAACTGCTTTTATGACATTTACTTCTAGCAGGAGGGGACAGTTAATAGACAAAATGAATAAACTACATGATTTGCTATATGGTGATAATGGGACAGCAGAGAAGGTGGGCAAGCAAAGATATAGGAGGATTGACAATTACACGGAGAAGTCCTCACCGAAAAGATGTTATGGGGAGAAACCTGAAAAGATGTGAGGGAGGAGGGCAACTTAGGGGGAGAATGCTCCTGGCAGCAGGATGGAGAAGCAGGAGCAGGAAGGGGGATATAGGGCTTCGCAGGCCTGTGTAAGTTACTTTGGCTTTTATTCTGAGTGATGTGGGAGCAGTGGAGAGTTTTGAGCTAAGGAATGACATGATCTGATCAACATTTTGCTATATCCTTGTGGCTGCTGGTTTGGATGGAGATTAAAGTTGGGGAACCACGTAGGAAGCTATTAAAATAATTCAGTGAGAGAAAGAAAGGTGAGTTAGAGCTAATGTAATAATTGCTGGTCATACATTTTCTTCTTTATACGTTTCCAAATTTTCCAAATGTCTACAATGACCCTTCATGAATTTTCTAACCCAAAAAGAAACAAAAAGTTTAAGAGGAGCCAAATGTTTCTAGTTTTCAGTATTTTATTGTATTTATCATGCCATAGATGCCCATGAAATTCTTAGCAGGATTTCGGCACAACAGAGTTGCTATAAAACAATGCAAAGAGAAGAGAATCAAAAACTGTCTACTTTCATCTGTGTAAACTAAACATAACAATTTCAACTGACAGCTAAATCATTGTTGAGAATTCAACAGTTTTAGTGTTTACACTATCAACTAAACTCGATAATTACAAAGTAACCATCCTTTTTTTTTTTCATTTTTTGCTAAGCACTGCTAAATTTGGAATGCCAAACTGAATTTTAATAGCACTTCTCTGCCTTTGCCAATTTTCTGAGTTTTAAGCATGTACCTGCTAAATAGTTCATGGTTCTCTGAATTTTTAAACATTACTTTCATTTTAACTAAACATCATTTAAATAATATGAAAGGACTTCACATACCCTTTGAATGTTTTTATTTTCTCATAATATGCATTTGATCATTCTTAATTTTCAAATATTTTGTACTACAAGCCCTCCTTTTTGACTATAATTAGTTCAGGTTCAGGAATTCTGGGCATTTGGACAGGAGATTACCCTGGATAAAATATGTTTAATTAAGTTTAAAATATTTTTGTTGATTGCCTATCACTTCCAAGGAACAGTGCTATAAAAAGATAGCAAAAAGTGTTCTTTTAGGTATTTGTTCATCGTGCTAAAGACGACAAGGCTTTAAAATCATTTTCAGGATATTGTTTACACGCCCTTGTCTATTTGTGAAACTTCAGGGAATTTTATTTCACTTAGCAAATATTTATGCCACACCGTCCATACATTGGAACTACAGAATCTTAGATAAGGATACAAAGGTTACTGAGAAACAAGTCTGACCCCTGAAGAATGTATGGACTAATGGAAAAGCAAGCATACATACAAGTAACATGGTATTTGTACTATAGAAAATATGGAGTGAAAGCTAAAGCCTGTAACCTACCTCCTACAGAAGTTATATTCCTTCATCACAAAGGGTTAATCATCTCTTTTTATGCACTTGTTTTTACCCTCCAGGTATTTGCAGGAATTTGACCTAAATGCAAAGGTGGAAGATCCCGTCTGTTTTGTTCCACTTTAGTACTTAGAATATGTTATATGTGTTTATTCTGAGTCTAAAAAATAAATGCTTATGCCACTGGGGGGTTAAAGGAAAAGAAAGACACCCATTTCCATAATTAATCATGAAAATTTTTATGATCCTATTTGGCTCTAATTTGTCTGGGGTTGAGATGAGGGAATCATTTGTTGCCTGGAGAATAAAGTTCCAAAGTCTATCTGCTTGTTTTCCTGCCATCCCATCTTCCCTCTGTGCCCTCCCTCCCTTCCTTCCCTCCTTCCTTCCTTCCTAAGAGCTAATGTGAGACACTATATTTTAATAGGGAGAGGTGAGGTGACAACAACCTAAGGAAGGTCAGAGCCTTAAAAGTATAAGGAAAACATCTCCGCAGGTGGCTACAGCCTGAGTGAATGATGTGCACCCAATGCTGGTGAGGGGGGCAACCGCATGGGGTAGGGGTTGGGAGGTGGAAACAGTGAAGGCAGATTGGTTATAAAAAGGAAGGTAAATCAAATGAGTACGTATATTTAAAATAATGGGAAACAGTTTTCTCACAGATGGAGAAGCAAATTATAAATCAGGAAAGACAGAAAATGAAAATAAATCCTATGGTACTTAGTTGGGATGAAGATATTGACATGGACTCACAGTTTGTATCTATAGGAATAAATTCAATCGGTGAGATGTGTGAATCTATATTGACAGGTAGCTATTGTATACATACATGTACACACATGTACTTCTTGCCTAGCTCCGTCCACTCAGAAGACCTATCAGCATCAATATCCTATTATCTTGATTTCGAAATACCATTCTCCACTAAAAAGAACCAAGTTTCCATGGAGAAATGACTGATTCTAGGACCTAGGATGCACAGCAATCTAGAGAAGTAGGTTGGATAGAAAGGAGTAGAGTTAAGATATATTCAGGTAAAAGTGACTTACAAAACAAACAAATAAAAAACCCAGATAACCAAGAAGTCCAAGAATGGATCTTTCTTTTCATCTATGGCTGAATCCAAGAACTCAAATGATATCATCAGGGTCATGTGTTCCATTATTCAGCTGAGTGAGTGTGTGTGTGTGTGTGTGTGTGTGTGTGTATGTGTGTCTGTGATTCTCTCTCTCACAGCAACCAGGGCTCCTGAAAGTTCCTGGAGGAGATGGCTACTACTATCCTCAATTTCATATCCTAGAACAAAGTACAAATGCAAGAGAAAGCATTCACTAATTGGAAAATCTTTATAGGAAAACTTTTATCAGCTCAACAAGGACCACATGATAAGTTCCCCACAAAGAGGGTTCCCCATATTGGGATGCTGAGCCCATAATGAAGGAGGCAGATATTCTCTGAATGAAAAAAAGAAATGAACTTGCGGGCCTCCCTGGTGGAGCAGCCAGTTAAGCCCACCACTATGAAGCTATCCAGAGCCAGTGCAGCACGAGTTCGATACCCAGCCAGGGAGATTCCCACTTGGTGCAGCAGACCTCTCCTGCTTCGCCCGCTGTTCCCCTCAGCAGTGTACTTCAGTCTGTCTGCCTGTTCTGCTCCCCACTCTGTCTCTGGTGAATCCTCTCACCACCCCACACCTCTGGCCTACACCCCAGCTTGTATGCATAAATAAATCTTTTAAAAAAATATGAACTTTTCTATGGTCACATTTTTTGTTGGTGGCTCCTCTCTCATACCTCACATAATGAACAGCCTCTGCTCATGCCTTTATAATCATGCTATTTCCTCAGTGTATGTTTACCATTTCAAAAAACAAACAAAACAAAAAATCAGGCCCAGAACTTTTTCATAAGCCCTCTGATATGATTTCATCTATTTATTTGTCTTTCTCATTTACATCAATAGTTTCACATTCTAGGAACCATAATCACACCTACCTAATTTGCTTCAGTATTCGGAGATAACTGGCAAAAGAATGTAATGATTTTCTGTAACTTTGGTTTGGTTTTGGTTTTCCCCTCCCAACATTATGGGTATTTTACACCAGCATTTTAAGGTGGTTTTAGAAAGGTACTCTTTCAGGAACTCAAACAACTCAACAAAAACAAAGCCAATAACCCAGTCAAAAAATGGGCAGAAGAGCTCAAAAAGCACTTCTCCAAAGAAGAAAAGCAAATGGCCAACAGATACATGAAAAAATGCTTAACATCACTTATAATCAAGGAAATGCAAATCAAAACCACTATGAGATACCACCTCACACCTGAGAGGATGGCACACATTAAAAATACAGGCAATAACAAATGCTGGAAAGGATGTGGAGAAAAAGGAACTCTTCTACACTGCTGGTGGGAATGTGAACTGGTCCAACCACTATGGAAAGCTGTATGGCTATTCCTCAAACTCCTAAACATGGAGCTCCCATACGACCCAGCAATACCACTTTTGGGAATTTACCCAAAGGACACAAAAACACTAATCCGAAAGGATACATGCACCCGTATGTTCGTTGCGGCACTGTTCACAATAGCAAAGGTATGGAAGCAACCCAGATGTCCAAAAATAGATGATTGGATCAAGAAGATGTGGTACATATACACAATGGAATACTATTCATCATGGAAAGAAGATAAACACATGCAATTTGCAGCGACATGGATGGAATTAGAGGGGATCATACTCAGTGAAATAAGCCAGAAAGAAAAAGAAAAATATTGAATGGTTTCACTTATAACAGGACTATAGGGAAACCAAATAGGAGAGAGACACTCAGCGGTGGGGGGGGAGGGGTGAGGGTGAGGGGAGGATAAGGGCACAAAATGGAATAGAAAAGATTATAAGGGACCATGGAGATGGATCACGGGTGAATTGGTGGTGGGCTACCCAAGGGGAATACAAAATGTAAAAGACATAAATAACAATAAAAAAAATAAATAAATAAATAAAAAATAAAAGAAAAAAAAAGAAAGTTACTCTTTCAAAAGAACACAAAGTTTGAATGACTATTGACAGGAAATTGTTTCTCTTAAAATTTTTCCTAATTTTTTTGTGATTAATAAAAACATAATAAAGTGACTTACTGTTAATGTGGCTCATTTTTCCACAAGCCAGCAAGTGGCTGACTTATCAGAAAGAGAACTTGAGGACGGGCCAATCCACATGGACTCTAGTTTGACTTTGTCAATTACTAGTGTTGCTACCTGCAAAAGACTTACACTGTGAACCTTAGTGGTACCCACATGTGCAAAAGAGGTAGTGGTATTAAGACCTTATGTTGATACTTAAAGCAGCATGCAGGTTAAATTTTGTAAGTTAACAAAATGACATATAAATATCAGTACTTCTACATTTGTTTAAAATCTGATTTTTCCTATGAAATCAACAAAATAGAGAAATGTGAATATTTACTTTACTGGCGAGGTCTTCTCGAAAAAAAACTGACTCGGTTTTCCAGAAAATGAACCCAGAAGGTCCTAACTGAGAAACACACACAGGATACATAACCAAAAGGCAAAAATGTTTTTTTCTAAGTTTTTCTGAGTTCTCTGATAATTGTTTTATTTTTATGTTTTCTTGTGCTTTTGCCATGCTGTCAATATTCTCTTTTTTGAAGCAAGGAAACTACAATGAGAAAAACATTTCAACTCTCATTACAAATTTTCCCTTCAGCGATTATAGTTCTGAATCTGTTCAACCAAAAGTTTTTTCACTGCGGCAGAAGCCCGGACACCACCCACAGGTGAGCAGCGCCACCTCTTGGCAGAGTGGATAAAGCCAGTCAGGACCCCACAGCTGAGGGACAACTACTGGGTCGACGGTCTTCACGACCCAAACGATTTAGAAACACTTCCGGTAGTTTCCATACACTTAACCCACCCCGGAAAACCGAGACTTGCCTTCATCTTTAACGCCTGTAGTTCGGTGGACTCACGTCCAAGTCTCACCTAAACGAAGAGATGCTCACTGTTAGGACTTCCCACAGTGAGTGGAACTTCGCTCCATGAGCGGGGCTTCGCTGGGTATAGAAGACCCTGCTCCTGGGGCAGGACGGATCTGAAGACCAACGAAATGTTAGGTGAGTGAGAACAAGCTCTTGAGTGGAACTACTTTAGGCGGCCGGGGATACCCTTTCCGCAAGGGCGGTTGTGGAAGGAAAGAGACCCCCTCGGTGGGTGGGGTTATGATGCGTGGGCGGGGCTTAGTTCTGACGGGCCGTACTCCGTGGAAGGGACTTCCTTCGGTGGGTGGGGTTACGGTTCGTGGGCGGGGCTTAGCGCTGACTACCGACTGAACTTCAGGCGCCTTCGCTGTGTGGGCGGGGCTTAACTCGGTGGGCGGAACTACGACCTGAGAAGAATCGTAACTGGATCTCTCCCCGGAACTTCCTGTATCCTGTGCGCGCAGATGGCGTCACCTGGAACTTGAGCGACCGCACGAGGGTATCGAAGGTCTGTCTGGTGAGTGCTTAACAAGAAAGTTTTCTGGCATCCTGGGGTGAATTTTCCGAGGGTGGGCACTGCGGCCGTGAGCGTGCGTTAAGGCGAGCGTGGCCTCAGGCAGGTCAACTAGGAAGTAAGTCTGCTGGCCCAGACTGGACACCCCAGTTGGGCCTTAAGCCCGGCAGCGTAGCAGTTTTTGGTTGTCTGTTACCACAGTTTTCACGTGGTTATCAGAGGTTTTCCTTATCTCCAACTAAGGTATTACCTTCTCCACAGCCTTCAAGTTCCCATCTCTAATGGATCATTTTGTCCCCACTTGCATGCTGTCTGCAACACCTTTCATGTGTGTTTCACAGATATTTATGTGTATCGCTTGTGCGCCACAGCTGGCAGTAGTAATTGATTACCGAATACTAGATGGATGATTGGATTTTGGTTACTATTGAAAGAATTTTAAATTAGCTTGGAGGGGATCAATTGTGTGTACTTTCTTCCAGAGTAATGTCTTTTTTTTTTTTTTTTTTAGGTGGAAGAGCTGTTGGAGTTCAAAAGTGTGATTGTCCTTGGAAGGTAATTTATTAAGACTAGCTATCAAAGGAGTATATAGCTAGTTGAAGAGATACCAGTGTGAGCAAAGGATAATGTGCAATTTGTCTTCAGAAAACAATTGTTAGACTAGGCACGTATAGAGGTAGCAGAAGATGTATTTAACAGATTTATGCTAGATTCAGGCTTCTAGCAATGTGCCAGGACAAAACATTGTCCCTTATGCATTGGAAGAATCACTGAAGATTTTTAACATTGGAAAGTTACATCATAGTGTTATGCCAAAACCAGTAATGCATTGTTAAAGACAGATTTGAGAGATGTTTCTAAGGTAGAATTTACAGGTTTGGTGCATATTTAGTTACAGTGCAAAGACAATATTTAAAACTTCAGAGCAAGTCATTCACAATAGAGGTAAAATGTAAGTTGTGAAAGTAATTTAAGAAGCGAGGAAGGTAGTGCAGAATTAAGGACTGATTTTGAGGAGGTACACATAGGAGGGAGAGTACAGCAAGTAAAAAGGAATGAAAAAGAAGAGTCAGTTCTTTAAAGTGTGATAGGTTCCAGAATGCTGTAGTGTGTGTGTGTCTATGTGTTGTAGTGTGTCAACTAGCAGGATGGGTGATAATGGCTAACACTGTCAGATGCCGCAGAAAGCTGAAAACAGTTATGTTGATAATAGTGTGTTGAACAAGCAGGAATTAACGTGGAACCGCCTATGGACCAGGTACTGGAGATGCAGAAAAGAATTAGGTACCTGTAGGCTCAAACAGCAGGAAATCTAAGAGGGAAAGACTTGGAAATACTTTAGTGATTGTAGCAAAAAGAATCAAGAATTAAGATGACTTTTCTTAGGCTTTATTATACCTTAAAAAACTTAAAATTGATTTACAGTTCATAAATGTGGACAGTTTAATTGAGCTCCTTTTCTTTGTTTCCTAGACAATGGCCAAGAACAAACTAAGAGGACCTAAATCCAGAAATGTGTTTCACATAGCCAGTCAGAAAAACTTTAAGGCTAAAAACAAAGCAAAACCAGTAATGACTAATCTGAAGAAGGTGAGTTTTAATTAAGCACTTAAGCACTTTGTTTACAAGCAAAGTACAGTTGTAATAGTTATTGGAAAACTGCTGTTATTTAAAACAGGTTCTTAACCTTTTCTACAAACACAAGATGGTTTATAAGCATTTTTTTTAAAAGGTGAAGGAAAATAATCTCCCTTTGACTCCAATTGTACAGAGGAAAAAAAAGGTTAACTGCAAGTGAGACTCCAGTTAACAGTTTAATAGCATTAAGTGACAGCATAGAAATTATAAAGAAAACATGGTATGCAAAATAGTTATCTCTGAGCTCACATATTAGTCAAGAGCCTCTTAGCAGAGAGCCAAGACATTGTCAGTCAGTACCCATTTTTTCTCCTCAGAAATCCTTATTTCTCTGAAGATATCTACAACCCAAACAAAAACCTATAAAATAATTCTTAAAATGCAAAATTTGAAAAGCTTTTTTCTAAAAATATTTGGGAGATGGAGATTTACGATGATTTAAGTAGATTAAGAAAATCCTTCAAAAAATGTTTTCACAATTCAGTAGTAAAGGAGTCAACCCTGTGGGGCCAATTGTCATAGAAGTGCATACAAGTGTAACACTTCATCTTCCAGTTTTCATGAACTAAGCTAGTAATGCAAAGGCTCCAAGCCAGTGAAAAGTTCTTGAGGATTATTTCATTCGGATATGAAGTAGTAGATCTATGTATCTAATGGGAAAGATCTAAGAAGGGATCTGTGGGTAGACTACCTGGTTAGAGAAAGTATTCTCAGAAAGGGACCTAACTTACTGTGAGGGAACATGTGATTGCTTGGCATTATATAAATGGTAAATTGGTAAAATATAGTTTGTGTTCATGAATTTAAAGGGAAGCCAGTCAGCTGGTCATGATTTACTCCAGCTTCAGTTTTAGGCTAGGAAAAGGCTGATAGTTTAAGTAGGTTGCCAATTAAAATTGATTAAGGGCAATAAGAGAAGTAAAGTTGAGCTAATATGCAGAAATAGTTGCTTAGATAACGGTGTCTGTGTTGGCTGAAGGAAAAAAGTGATGTAGCAATTTGAAAAATAGTGAAATTACAGGAAAAGATTCCAGTGAACTAGAATGACAGTAGGTGGTACAGTTATGGAGTAATGACTCCATCTAAGGTTAAAATATGAGAGTGGATGGCTAAGGTAGAAAGTGGGTAAGATTCCTGGAGATGAGGACCTGAAGAGATTAGTAAGAGGTCAGGAGATTAGATTTTTGTAAATCTACAAAGCCATTACACCAGGCTTGAGGTCAGTGATTCAAGGTTTAAAATCTTTCTTGAAGGAGCAAGTAAATAATCATGGTTTTAATGGGTGTCAGTAGTTAGGGAAAGGAGTATCAGAATGTTCTGATACATAGAGTGCAAAGGAGCTGAGAATTTTGAAGGAAAAAATGGTTTGGGAACAGAAGTGTCAAACAAGACTATGACCCTCCACCTCGTAGATTCTAGAGGACTGCAGAGAAAATTATCCTCAGGAGACTGCCAGGGACTTCCATTAAGGCAAGAAAGTCAAGGAAGGATTTAGGAATGTGCCATTAGGAGGATATTTTTCATTTTACAGATGAGAGATCCATGCCCTATATTTTAGATTGTGGTCACATATTTTGGGCTTTTATATCACTAAAGCCTAGGTATGAGATATACTTACATAATTTTTTTTTTTAAAAGAACCTTCTAAAATTGCCCAGTAAGACTAAGAATTTTAAGAATTTTAGTTGCGGGCCTCCCCGGTGGCGCAGCGGTTAAGCGCTGCGCTGTGGAGCTGTCGGCAGCGGCGACGTGAGTTCGACGCCCGGCCGGAGAGAATCCCACATGGCAGGGCAGACCTCTCCTGCCTCGCCCGCTGCTCCCCTCAGCAGTGTATTTCTTATCTGCCTGTTCTGCTCCCCGCTCTGTCTCTGGTGAACCCTCTCGCCGCCCCACGCCTCTGGCCTGTACCCCAGCTTTGTATGTATTAAAAAAAAAAAAAAAGAATTTTAGTTGCGTTATCCCCCAACATTTGTAGGATTCACCACGTTTTTAGATTTAACAAGGTTAAATTAAGAATGAATATATCTTTTTTTAAGGCTTCTAGGATCATGGATATTTTCTTCTTTTTTTAAAAGATAAACATTGTGAATGATGAAAAAGTTAACAGAGTGAATAAAGCTTTTGTAGATCTACAAAAGGAATTTCTACATTTCTCGAAACGCCTTTCTCTTGAACCTCTGCAGAAACAGTTGGTAAGTAGAAATCATTTCCTTTTGTTATAGCTAGTAAATTGAAGGCTAGTAAACTGAGCTTGGATGTTCAAAGCCTGTAAGTTGTGCTTTTTTAGTACTTACTTAGCTTTGTAATACGTGCAACATATTCAGACTCTAAAGAATTGAGTATGAATATTAGAATCTATTCCCAAAAGTATGATTAGGGGAAACTAAATTGGACAATAGATTATATGCAAATTATTTTTCTCGATATTTTCTAAATTTTTAAATACGATGTTTTTCTTCCTTTAGACTCCTCAGCAATGTCATGAAAATGAACCAGTTAATGTTGATGAAGCTACAAGATTAATGGCTCAGTTGTAATACACTGATGATGCATCAAATTCCCGAAAAAAGACAAATAAATCAAATGTTTTATACAGTTTTATTTTTAAAAATCTTGTTAATGTACAGACATTGGCACATTTTAAAGACAAACTACATCAACAGGTCTTTCCTATACTCTAGGAAAGTGGAATGTCAGAAGTCAACAAAGTGTGATAAACTTAAAGTGCTAAAACAGAAGGCACTTCACAAAATCTGTTCACTGAAACAGTTAACATATCCTAATTTACATCCTTCACTTTCTAAGTGGCAGTGAGTGTCTGTGCAGACAGGAGGATACACAGAAATATGGACAATTTTGTGGCAGTAGAAATATAAGACAAACAAGTGAGGAGCCCTTGGCCAACTAATTGTTTTTGATGACCTTAACTCTACAACTTCCCTCTTAAAAGATAAAAAGGATTCAGAAATAGAGGAAATGTTGAAATCTTAGAAGGTAATTATTTGGAGGAGGGGTTTGTGGCTATTAAATCACTTTTACCCCTGAAACAATCAGAGCCCTTTGTTTTTATGTTGGAGTTTTGTGAAGTAGAAAAGAAAGTATTAGGGAGGAATACTTCATAATCAGTGAACTAAAAAGGTGTTACATTCATTATTTTAAATACTTAGGTTATTAAGAATTCTAAAATGTTACACAGTTAGAGGTAGATAACAGTCCCAAGTTTCCATGGAATCTAATAATTTAGTATCTGGACATCAAACAGATCACAGACTCCTTCATTATCATCTAAATTAAAGTTGTAGTCATCTGCTGGGGTAGGAGAAAGCCGTAGGAGAGGAAACACTGCAAGCAAAACACAACATCAGTGTTAAAGATCGTTTCTTCATATGGATAATGATATTTAACATAAAATACTCTCAAATACACTTTCGAATTAAATTCCACTTCCCATGTTGTGCAGAACTTTAAAATATATTAACAGAAAAAGTAATGATCAAGTCGATGTGTATTTCATGTTTATTTTGAGAAATTCTCATTTAAAGACAATTTATACACATTATAGTATAGTGCTACACTTGAGAAATAGAGGTTAAAATTTTAGTGTCACTAAAATGATTCAAAAACACTGGTTGAAGTATTCTCTCTGATTTGCTAAATAAGCTGCCACTTTGAAACAGAAGTATGAACCAGACTTAAATTTACTGATGTTCCGTTTCTATATAAAAGTTTAATAAATTTAAGTAGTTAATATACTATTAGCTAGTTTTATCAACTGCCACTTCCTAAGTCTCACCTTTATTTGTTAGGAAGCAGGATTCAGAATCTAAGAACTTAGAGAATGGTAAAGCAAAGAGAAACTATTAAAGTAATTGTAATTAGTGGCAGCCGATTTTTATTAGATGACATAACTAATGTTAGTAACAGTTCAGTAACTTCACATTGGCAGCTTGAAATTGCATGGTGTTACTTACAAAACTGGGTTTTCATATTACCTGTTGACTTAGATATATTTTGCTCTTTTTGGTCAAATTCTTCAAACATGAAAAGGGCAATGTGCAACTGGTTAGAAATTTACTTGCTGAAGATGGTAAGTACCCCTTATGTATTCTTTTCCCTCAAAATGCAAGCCAAAAAAAAAGTCCTGAAGGCTGAAAGTATTAGGACACTTTACCTGAGTCAAAACAGTATATTAAAAAGTTAAAAGATGTTAGGTTCTTCATTTCTTTTAAATCATATGCCACTTATATACTCTAGAAAAGTAGTATTGATGTATAAGGTAATAAAATTTTATTAATACATACCATCAGAAGACATTAACTCGTCAATGATATCTGCACTAATAGATCCTGCTGGAAACAAATGTGATAGTTCTTACATTCTGTTTGTATTTTTGGCAGTAAAAGGCAACTATACTTAAGCATGTTATATTTAAGCACTACATATATTAAGAGCATTTTACCATATTACTTAAATTTTAGCAGCTTGATAAACAGTACAAAATTAAAGTACTTGGTGGAACAGTATCATTTTCATGAGAAAATGTCAGGTTTAACTTCTAAACTTCCAAATTCAAGATGTAGCTAAATCACATAGCTTGCTTAAGACACATTACTGTATTGTACAGTATCATACAATAGTATAAATTGTCATTTACAATATACTTTTAATTATATGCAATACAACATTCAGGTTGACATGACTAAGGTTTTCATTCAGCCATAAATTTGGTTTAGCACTTTATTGGGAATCACTAAGAAGTAGCGAAATACCTTGCCATGTAATGAGGGGGAAAGACTGGGTGCCAAGAACATTATATAAATTTAGGAGATGTGGTCTCTACCCCTGATGCTCGTTTTAGTAATTTATCATTTCACAGATGAAACTTGGAAGGCAAGAGTTCCTAACTGACTGGAGCTGAAACCATTATAAAACTAAGCTTCCCAAATAAAAAGTACAACATGGAAAAGCTAGAGGTGTTAAGTCACTATATTCGAGGCTAGTTTGATTTTTCTTACAGGTAGAACATTTTTCAACAATAGAACATTTTTCAACAATTTTTCCTAGAGTTACTAAGAGATAAAAGAACCTTACCAGTCACTAACCTCATATAAGATGACATAAAAATAGTAAAAAGGGAGAAAGGAACAAATGTGAATAAATTTTGAAAAATGAACTCCCTAAGGGAAACTTCAAACACTAGCCCATTAAATCTCTCCTTTGCTCAGTATTCATATTTCTATACAATCTTAAACATATTACTCCTAGAAATGTATGTACATACACACACATACACAACTGCATATGCACACTGCCTATGAAATCTATGATAATGTAGTTAAGGACAGGATCGTTTCCCAATGCTGGGCACCCAGGAGACACTAAATACTTGCTGATGAATTAAAGCTATTATGCCTCCTATATTAGAAAATAAAATGTTACAATTGACAAATTCAGAAGAACGTTGTTTAATACAACATTCATATTTCTCCCTCTCTACTTTTTAAAACAAAGGCTCTGAACCCACCTGAAGATAAGTCTGTGGCTGGTGTCTGCTGAAGATTCTGGCTTTTCTCAGAGACATGTTGCTCAGGCAGATTCTGAGTTTCTATGTTGGATTTCTGTGGAGTCACTGGAGTTAAGGGCTCAGAGGAAGGTTGTGTGAGGTCATCAGGTGGAGGAACAGGAAAAACCACAGGCTTAGAAGAACCAGACTCTTTATTTATTAGCAGCACGTGGATAGGACCTGAATGACTCTTTAGATTGATCTGGTATTTCTTTTGTCCATTCTGACCCTTTGAAGTTATTGGGTATAAATAAATGGAATAAATATTAACATTTCTAGCTACACTGAAACATTAAAAATAAGATATAGGCAAAAGCTATTAGGGACTAACTAAATTCATACAACAAAATAAAGTCATTAAGTCAAAATAGTAGAGATTAAGAGTAGGACAAGAGGGCCTCCCTGGTGGCTCACTGGTTGAGCACTGCACTGTGGAGCTGTCAGCAGCGGCGATGCAAGTTCAACACATGGCTGGGGAGATACCCACATGGCGCGGCAGACCTCTCCTGCCGTGCCCGCTGCTCCCCTCGGCAGTGTATTTCCATTGATCTGCCTGTTCTGCTCCCCACTCTGTCTCTGGTGAGCCCTCTCGCTGCCCCACACCTCTGGCCTGTACCCCTGCTTGTATGCATAAATAAATAAATCTTAAAAAATAAAAAATCTTTAAAAAAATTGTAAAAAAGAGTAGGACAAGATACTGAGGCCGCTAAACTACTTGCCTCTAAAGGTAAGCTTTCTTCAAATAATCATCAAAAACTAACTACAGTTATCTGGCAACCATCCACTTTATTGTCATTGTGTATGTCAGTGCTCCAAGCCTTCTTGGTATATATGGACTCCATCTTTTGCATTGGCCACCATGGAATTGGTGCCATCAATGACAACTATTTCACAAGTCACAACTTTTTTTCCATTTAGGAAACACAAAGAAAATTGACTTACTACAGATCTAAAATCCCTCCATCTTAAAAAGGTAATTTGTATCGTGGGACGTTAGAATCCAGTCTTAGAAAAGCACATTTGTCCCTCTTGAGATTAATAGATCCATTTTAACAAAAGTTATCCTACATACCATTTCTGGAATAGGTACCTCCAGCTGTGTACCAGAAGGTGCTTGAATGGCCAAAAGGGTATCACCTGGTCAAAAAATAAACAATTTAAAAATCTTTAAAAATACTATTAACCATCGACTACAGTGGCGGACTTCAGAACGCTTGGGTCTGAATCCCAGACTTAGGTGACTATGGGCTTTAGTTCGTAATTCTGTAAATGGAGGAAATTTATCTTAATGCATAGGTTGAATATTAAATGAGGTAATACATGTACTGGTAAATCTTAGAACAGGGTAAATACTCAGTGTCAGCTCTATTATTTTCATAATAACAACAAATTCAAGTTAACTTTCACTCAGTTTTGTGTAAAGTCAGTTTTTTTTTAGTTGTATTTTTTATTGAGGTACAAATTGTATTTTTTATTGGTTTACAACCAACTGGTTTACAACCGTGATTTAGGGGTACAGGTTCATACCTCCTCAGATAGCTGAGATTCTGAAAACTTTTTAAACTCAATAAAGTAACACTTTACTTGAACTATGTAAACTGCTTAAATGACTGAGGATCCCAGGTTAAGTATGCAAGAGTGAACTCTTACGCTTGCTTTTGAAGCCAAATTTTAAGCAGTCTCGGTGTGTTGAAGACTCAGAATACTTTCCCCAAACATTCTTAGAATGCTCAGGAGATACAGTGCAAAGTAGAGACAGACATACTACCAACACAATCTTAGATTTAGATTCAGATTCCATTTAGCAAGGTGATTAGCAGGTCTTTTTTTTTTTTATGTGCATAATATGCAAGTCTGTCCTTTTAACAGGCTGTACAAAATTAAATATAAACATGTAGAACTGTGTTATAGTTCAAGTTCGGTTACTGTGATTCTATGACTTTGAGACTGGTCTTTATTTTCTCTCTGACTTCAATGTCCCTCCCACATTCAGTTCATACTAACCCATGCAGCAATAAAGTAAAAACTGAAAAGCAGTTGTCATGAGAACAGAAACAAAAGCCCATCAATACACAGCACTGCAGTGAAACAAAACACCCACAACTTCTGAAAATAATGACTTAAAGTGACTGCATAATCAGAGGAAAAGTCTAAGAAAAATTTACTAACTTTACTTACCATTAAAACAATTACAGATGTCTTCATGGGTTACATAGGAAAATGTACTGTCACAGGAGTTAAGGAACGTTTATATCAAAGTATAATTAATTTTACATTAAATAAAAAAAGTCAAAATAAACTAAATGATTGGATGCATAAAGGGACTGCCATACATGATCAGTTAAAAAAGGACAGAAGTCATTAGTCTGAAAAGTGAAGATAATCAAATAAAGGTCCATAAGAGGAATGTCTATCCTTTGCTCTGAGAAGCAACTACTATTTTTGATTTCTGGGACATCTGAGGACCCTTGGGGGAGATGGGAAACATATTCCTTGTGGGAACAGGATTCTAGGGGAAGGATATCAGTGGGGAAAGGGTGCTACTGCAGCAGTGCAGAGAAACGATACACGCTTCCATATAGAAACTCTCCTTGGGTCATGGTTGAGGAATTGGGAGCAATTCGAATCTTATAAAGCAGTGCAGCAGTGTCCCAGATCAACTAGCAATGTTTTTTGAATCCTGGGGCAGCAAAGGGCACAGTTTGAAATCCCTCATTGTTATCAAATGGTTAAGGAGTCCTTAGTTACAGAAAGGAAGTAACAAATAATACCATGGACTTGTTCACCAAGACAAAATAACATGAAAAATAAATTGTATACATTAGTTCATGAGAGAACGGTCAAGATGAATGAAGTAAAAATGTTCAGTAAGCATATAGGTAAGTTCAAAAATAAAAGAGACAGATACCTAAGAGAACACAGTGATTTTAAAGAAATATATAGAATATCACTAATGTTTCTCCCCCATATAATATATAGATGCCAAGTCTTAAAGTCCTACCCTCTAGTAGGTAATGTCTTTGGGCTAATAATATTAGCTAGAAAGAATCCTGGATTAACTGCAGGTCCAATTATATTTCATTTTCAACCCAAAATTTGTTTTTCTCAAAAACAACACAGGAATAATATTAATAGTTGTACTATGAACCTAAAAAGGTAAAAAAAATTAAATATTAGTATAAACCACTAATTATAAAATTAAAATATTACATTCACTTGCAAAACTTAACACCAAAAACTCTAGAATAAAGTTAGTGATCTTCAAACTAGAAGAATGTGTTATAGAAACACATATCCCATAGCTATATGCATATGCATAACTTTAAAGGATATCTATTATTAATGGAGTCGTCCATCACATTTTTGATGCTTTGTTGTAGCCACAACTTCTGCTGATCAAGTTCTCTTTCCTTCAGTTCTAGATCTTCAATTTCAGCTTTAAGATATTTTAATCTATCTATGACTTCTTTAGTATTACAGCCAGCACCTACACCTCTTAAAAACATAGGAAAATATCCCCAGTATCAAACTCAAGTTAACATCACTTATTTTATATTTTAATAAAACTGAATTAATAGTATATTCAAGATAAAAATCTTTACATTCTTCTAAAAAACCAAGCATTAAAACTGTTATAAAATTTGAACACCATACCTCTGAACATGTGTGCTTAAGAGTTAATTAACAAGAACAATCAAATTACAAAAGTTCTCAGTATGTTGTAGAATGGCTTTTGTTACTGGATGGCCAAGCAGGTGACTGAGGCACTAAAAGGATGTCGAGCTAAACTGTCATACCCAGAAGTCTCATAATGTAGAATGAGATGCTGGCAAAATAAATTAAACCGTTTAGCATTTTGGGGCTTAAAAAAAAACAAACACACATATACACAAAAAAACTAAGGCCAATGGGGACAAATTTACAGAACAGAAAGAAGTTTTCACATTCCAACATATAACTAGTCAACAAATGACAACATGCATTCCAATAAATATTATTTATTATAATAATAATAATAATATTTATATTATAAACAATTTATAATATTACTGTTATTTATATTATAGATAATATAAATATTACCTGTAATATAAATATTTATTCCTATATATAAAACACAGCTCATGTTCTCAAGTGTATATTGCAACAATATACTGTAATAGACATTATATGAAGGTGGTCATTCTCTTTCTCAAAATAGCTCATTGCAGGCCACAATTGACCACAGAGAAATGAAATCTGAGAACGTGAACCCACAGGTAAACAAGGACTACTGTACAGAGGCCCAAAGAAGGTATACAGGGAAAAATGAGGGGCAAGGCATGACTAGGCCAAAGGACTGAACTAGAGGACTTAGAGATGTTAGAAAGATCAGATCTTATAGGGCATGGAGAAGAAAAATGAAGGTTTTAGAAGAGGGTAGTGGTTTGTAACTTACTTCCATTGGATACTATTTTTTGACTTTTTTTCAATCAGGTCAATTCCTTCCAATACGTTGGTGATATCATAAATTCTCCTTTTTTGCCTCACAGCCAAGGTGTCTGCAGCCTGTTTTTTAAAAGGGGGAAAGAAAAAAGAACAATGAAATAAAGGCCAATTCTTATTTTAAAACCAAAAAGAAATGATTATTAAGTTGACAGCTTGAGAAACTAGTTCCAAATTTGATCTAGTCAGCTGCTTAGGAACAATAGCTGGGTATGTTGAAAACATCTTTCAAATATTGCAAATAGCAAAGAAATTATTCCATTTAAAAGCAAGCAGATGTTGCAATGGGGGAAAAAATGAGAAGGTTGTGACACAAAGTCCACAAAAATAAAAGAAAACACTAAGAATACTTCATGTCACCTCCTCAGGCGAGCTACTAATTACCTACTCACTTCCTCTCTTCTCTGTTGATTAAATAGTCTCATCTAAAGACAGCCTTGATTACTTTTTGAAATTTTGATAAATTATATTTCAGAATTTTTTTCAACTCAATTTCTTCTTGGGAAGAAATTCTGAATTACACACATGCTTGTAATGCCTTGCAATGTACAATCTTCTCTTTTTTAAACCACTAGAAAATGGAGGAATGGACCATGCCATACCAACATAAAGCACAAAATCAACAAGAAATCAAGTACAGCTTTGCAGGTGCTACCAGCTAGTATACAAAAGCTCAGCAGTTTAACTCACAGCATAAGACTGACAAAAGTATTTCATGTTACCATGTTAGGAATGAATTCAGGAGCTAATTAGTTCCCACTCACATTTCTGGTATTTGTTTCACCAAAGGACAAACAGAACGGCAACGAGGTCTCGCTTATAATTTGTTTTCAGAGTGGATTAGACATCAGTCTATCTGGGATATGGAATCACACTTTAAGACTGATGGCAGTAATGAAAAAACACACTTATGTCCCTACTGACAATTTTCCGCATATTATTTAAATATTAGCGAATAGGATGTAGCTTCTTATAATTATTCTTGTAACTGGTATAATTACCAGTTCTCCTAGGGCATCACTGTTTTCTTGATTTTACAAAAATCAAGAACGGTAACCTAGATCTTCGGTCCATAGGGAACAAGTGTGAACAACAGCTACTGCTCAATTCACAGGCATTTGGAACCTTAAGTGAAATGTCAGTTCTATCCATACATTTGTTGTGCTACCAAAAATGCCATTTTACTATTAGCCACTCAGGTCAGGTCTCAGGAAGGGGATTCATGCTTCCTGAATCCAGTAAAGCAGGTGAGTAACCCGGATGTGGCAAAGAGAAGGAAGAACCCAAACATCCAGCAAATCAGAAAAGGAAAAGTAGAATTACTTTTAAGGAAAATTCCTTCCCTTGCATTTGGCAATTTAATTCCTGTTTTACCTACCCTCATACAGTTTCTGTTCTTGCGTTTGAGGCTTTTTCCTGAAGAGCCGTAGACGGCTACTGCACAGTTAATTATAAAACTGGAAGTTTCAGATTCACCTCTTACTTTCCTCCAAAGAGGCCCTCTTGAGAACTCAGATCACTCCAAGCTGGCTCTGTGTATCTGTATCTATGGACTCCCACATAAGTGCTTATAACCACAGCAACAGCTAAGGTATTAGAACATGTCCATATGAACCAAACCACAAGAACTATCTGAACTATCTGATGAGGTCTCACTTTCAGTTCAAAAGTTTTTTACAGTATAATTTATTACTGCTTAACAATTACAAAATTTAACCTTTCACTTCTGGAACTAGACGTTATTTCTTTTCAATTTCAGTATTTACATATATAAATGACCAACATATAGAAAGCATATTAAGAAAGATCTCCAGATTTGCACTTGAATCACCCCGCTGTTCTTTGAAAAAGTCAGGCAGGGAGTTAAGCACACACAAATTCAATCCCAGCATTATCACTTTTTATCCATAATAAGCCTCATTCCTTTTTTGTGAAATGAAGTAATAACATATACTGAATTGTGGGGATGAAACTGGGTAATCGTAGCACAATGGCTACTGCATAATAAATACTTAAATTGTTGGTACAGCCTCCTCATAAAATACAGGTTGAACTCAAGAGATCATGAATAAAATTTAGAATTTGTGTGTATACAGATGTACTATGTTTTATACAGTGTTAAAAAGTTGCATGTGAATTCTTAAAGTACTAAGACCTTCAAACTTTATAGAATCCTATGATGAATCACCACTCTAACCACATTCATTCATTCTGAACTACAGTATGTGATGCTCATTCTGGGTTTTAAGAATACAATAGTGATAAAACAAAGTCCCTGCCCTCAGAGGGGTGAGAATTGAGTAATACACAAATAATTATGTTAGTAGCATGCATGTAGTAAGATGCTGTATTTAAACAGGATTTTCAAAGAGCACCCTGAACTGCATGGAGGAAGTTCAGGAGTTTGCGAACCTCTGACAGAGGAAGCAAATGCAAAGGCTCAGAAGTGGGAACATACTTAATTCCTTCAAGCAAAGGCAGGCAGGTCCAAGTGGCCTGAAGAGTGGAGTGGAAGGCAAAAGATAAGAATGAGAGAGGGAAAGAAGAGGAAGAGAAGAGAGGAATGGGAGGCAAGGCAGACAGGGAAATTAAGATAACATTTGGAGAGAGGGCATCCCTGGTGGCCTAGGGTTAAGTCTCAGCACTATCACCAATCCCTCGCCAGGAGCTGACCCACCGGTGGGCAGCAGACCTCTCCAGTCTCACAGCTACTCCCCTCAGCAGGGTACTTTAGTGAAACAACCTGCTCTGCTCCCCACTCCATCTCTGGTGAATCTTTCTCTCCCTTCCTCACACCCTAGTTCTTCTACAGAAAAACACTGGGAGACAGCAAGGGGCCAGATCATTGGGGTCTTGCAGGCCACTGTAAGACTTCAGCTTTTACTCCTATTGAAAAGGAAAGGCACAGGAGGGCTCTGAGCAAAAGGTGATTTGCTCCACATTTTAAAAGGTTCTCTCCAGGCCTTGGGTGGAAGAAAGGAGGCTAATAAGAAGAGATGGCAGCAATCCATTCAAGAGATGATGATGGCCTGGAGGAAGGGGTCCCCGTGGTAGTTGTCAAAAATGATGAGATTCTTGATGTATTCTGAAGGTACAGCAAGCAGCAAACCCTGAGAGAAAAGTCAAGGGTATTCACAGATTTTGACAAGAACAACTGAAAATGAGAGCTCAGAGGTACAACTTCGTAGACATCAGTAAACAGGTATTTTAGGATGAAAAAAATGGATTCACTAAGGAGGTGAACACAGAACGAGAAGATGTTGAAGGGCTGACCCTGTGGTACTCCAGTATTTAAGGTCTGGGAAATGAGGTGCAACGTGCCACTTCAGAAAGAAAAGTAGGAAGAATGGTGTCTTGGAAGTCAGGAAAGAGTGTGAGAAATAATGACAATGTCAAATACTGCTAACCAGAGAGATCAAGTAAACAAAAGACATCTCCAGATCTGCCTTTGAGTTTTGGCAGAGTGATGTATTCAAAAGATTTCAAGACTAGAAGAAAGCTGGAGTGAACAACTTTTTTGAAGAGATCTGCTGCAAAGAGGAATAGAGAAATGGGCAGTCTCTGTAGGAAATAGTGGGGGTCACTTCATATTTTTGTTTTTGCTGATAGGAATTATCAAGTGCAAGAGGGAGAGAGAGATAAACAATAATGCAGGAGAATGGACAACCATTAAACAGGCCTTAGAAAATACCAGGGAATACTAATAACTATAGACCACCTGGGTGCAAATACAGGTACTATAGTAGAAGAGTAGGGAAAAAAAGTCAGACATTTCCTTTTGATTGCGTTTCATTTTCAGCAGGGGGCAGGTAGCAAAAGGTGAAGGGGGTAATTATGGTTGAGAGGATCATGTGCAATACTCAGATGAGAGTAAGAGAGCAAGTAGTGCAGAAGGAATGCTGGATCCCATCACTGGCCCTTTTAAAGACAGCTGTTATCAATTTAAAGTGAGATCCAGCATCACTGTACATTTTTCTCCAGTCTTGGAGAAGTACCTGGTACTGACAAGGGCAGGGAGAGAGAAGGTACCACTTCCTCCCATGATGCCACTGTGGCTGTTAAGTAAGTGTTTATGTGTGTGCATCAAATTTACTATTAAAAGTTACATTTTGTTATATTATAGGATTTGACCCAACAGCCATAAAGGAAGCATTTAATTGTACTACACCAATTCAACTTTTCAGGAAAAAAATAGACATAAACCTCTGAAAGAAATACCTCCCCTCAAATAATCATTTTCTTAAAATGTCACTGATTACAAACAATGTGATATTTGTATGTGGAGCAAAATTAAAATTTACAGTGCTGTTAAGAGATGGGCAAAGAATCCAGGAGAGCTGACAGAGATCACATATAAGTGCTAAAAAGGGCTTTACGTATTTTCTAGTTCTAGCCGTTTCATTCCCTCTAACAAATGAGTCCACTAGGACCCAATGTTAACTCTGGGAGGGACAGAGATTATGTGGTAACTTTATTTGAGTTAGGATTAGTTGTGGCTAATTTGCTGAAGCATGTTCTGTTGGAGCACGATGCTGCATGCAAAAGGACTAATATACAAACAGTAACTACAGGAAACATCCTGCCTTTCAGGTTCTTCATCTGCAAAGCAGATACTTTACTCTTCCAGGACCACAACTGTCAATACTTGTGCATTCCATGTTTTAGAATACGCTGTACTTCAGAAACTAACACCACAATGAGGCGAGCCAGAATTCCAAAAGTCCTAAGTGTGTAAGGAACACTATATGAAATCAGTTAGTTTTCAACACAGGCACACAAATGCACAAGTGATGAGATCTTGGGAAAAAATGGTGGAAGAGTCTGACTTGATGGACTAACAGTCTACTACTAAAAATATGAATGAGTTTTAAAAGAGTGAACTCACATTCATCTGTACCACATGGTATTTTATATTGATCTATCTCATGATAAGGCTTAGGCTGATTATTAGTTAATTCCAAACACTATTAAGTTAATTTACATGTAGAATATTTCATTTCAACTCACAGTTAAGAATCATTAAAAACCAGTAATGAGATAATTGTGTCATGGGATCTTTTGCAGATATTACCAAATTCATTGCTTGCAATCACTTTATAAAGCAGATATCTCTTTCTTATTATTTTTTTTAAAGATTTATTTTTTATTTATACATACAAGCTGGGGTACAGGCCAGAGGCGTGGGGCGGCGAGAGGGTTCACCAGAGACGGAGCGGGTAGCAGAACAGGCAGATCAGAAATACACTGCTGAGGGGAGCAGCGGGCAAGGAAGGAGAGGTCTGCCTCGCCATGTGGGATTCTCCCCGGCCAGGCGTTGAACTCGCGTCGCTGCTGCCGACAGCTCCACAGCGCAGCGCTTAACAGCTGCGCCACTGGGGAGGCCTCGCTTTCTTATTTTATAGGAAACAGATTCAGAAAGCTAATGAATAATCAGATGGAATTTGGCATTACATTATTAATGAAATACATTTCTGGCAAAACATTTTCTAATGGGCTTCATTAATTTTAAAAGATTTGAAACAAATTTGGTGCACAACCCAAAGTTTCCAAGATCTATACTTGCCTGAACAAGCAGTTCAAATGCCAGTTGTCTAAAGGTGGCTTTCATCGAGAGTGCATGAAATGCCATCAAAAGCAGAAAGACCTTCGTTTCCATCTATTCCAAAATAATAAGCAGTAACAAAAATTGTATACAAAGGCTTTAGGACTGTGGCTTACACCTTGTTGAATGAAGTTTTTAAAGGTCAAACAGTCCCATAAAGATAGCTGAAAGAAGCTGAAAAACAGATTACTTAAGGTGGGGGCAAAAAAAAAAAAAAAAAGAGTTCCTAGAGGAGGCCAAGGTGTGTTTTGCACTTTCTATGGGTCTCAGGGGGTATTAAGTCAATAAGGAAATTAAATACCAAAGGAAAAAAAAAAACTTAAAGAATACAAAGGAATAAAAGCAGGGCTAAGTGTTTTAATTTCCAATCATTACCCTGCCCCCCCAAAGAATCTCTTCTACAAAAATCTCCAGTGGTCTCACTGTCCCAATCTGCTACTGCATTCAACATCTTTTTTAATCCTTAAGCTTTACATTTGATCTAACTTATTTTCACTTTTTAATAATCACCACAGAAACTCTGAAAAATAAACTTCATTTTCACTTAAGTTACCAAATACTACTCAAAAGAAAACAATGAAGATCTGTATTTTTAACTGGAAAGTCTGCTGAAACTCTGAAATCTATAAATTGGAAACTCCAGAGACCATTTGCCTATGTCCTCCTCAACTGCAAGTTTTAGAAATTCTTTTCTAGTAAGTATTAACTTTCTAAAACACAGCACAATTCAGTCTGCTTCGGCTTCTCTGTCACTGGGATTTACATCTGCATTTTATATGCACAGGGGGTGCAGCATAGCAGTCAGGACAGGGGCCCTGGACAAGTTATGCTCTCTGTCCTCAATTTTCTCATCTGTAAGATAAATGGCAAGATGTAGTTAAGAAGTAAATGAGTATAATATCTAAAACAGAATGTCTCATGTGATTAAGCACTCATTTGTGTTAGCAATTATCAGTATTATTGATTCAATTTCTCACTAAAGTAATAAAGAAATATTGTTCACTTAATGGTGTATAGAGGAATGTAGCAGAGCAAACCTACTGTAACCCAGCTGAGTCCAAAGTCGGGCTGAGTCCAAAGTCGGGTAAAGGTAGTGCCCCTTGGAGGGGGTTTGCTGATGAGAATGAAAGCCCAAGGGAAAATGCTAAGTTTGCAGTTTGGGGTGTGGAGTCTGATGAGAAATAAAAGGGAGTGAAGGAGAAGGAGATTCAGTCACCATGATGTAGGAATGGAAGAGGCAGTTGCCATGCTGAAGGAATAGATTAAGCAGTCGCCATGATACAGGAAAAAAAGCGGCAGAAAATGTAGCCGCCAAGATTTAGAGTTTGGAAATCAGACGCTAGAAGTTTTGAGCCGCCAGCATATAGAGTTTTAGATTGAGCGTTTTTGGAATCTTCAGTGACTTTGGGGCCAGCGACTTTGGAGGCTTTGCAAGTAGCCGAGCAACGGAAACTGCTCCCAGTTTTATCTTTACTGTAGCCGAAGGAAGAAGGTAGAGGCCCGAAGCGGGCACCTTTCTAAATGCAGTCTGTTGGGCCGTCTGGCCACTGTAGTTGCTGTTTGCAGTGGTGTTGGCCTAGTGCTCTGCTGGGGCACCACGGCAGTTTCGGGGGCATCTCCAGTTGTGTTCTGTGTCACCCTCTTGAGTTGAAACCTGGCCTACACTCTGGATGTTGCGTGTCTGCAGAAGCAGGAAGACGCCATTTTGGAAACATGGCCTATTGTTTGGAAGAGGAGCTCCACATCAGTAGAGGTGGGAAGACACCATCTTTGTTACTTTTCTGGGACTTAAAGGACTGGATATTGCTTTAAGTAAGGTAAATGGCCATATGTTGACTTTAGTAATTCTTTGCTTTTTCCTGTTTGTTAAATATATCCCATTGTTATTGTTTCCTAAGCCTGAGTAGTCTTGCAATTGTGCATGCAGGTGCAGAACCAAGACAGTGACCAGTAAGCAATTTGGGCACCAGTAAGCTTTTGGCCAACTTTGAAGCCCCATTTGCCCGGTATCACTACCACTCTGATAAATCACTAATAGCACTTCAGAACACAGTCCAGCACGTGAAACAGGAAGTAAGACTTCTAAAGGGTAAAATAAGGTATACAAAGGTATATTTTACTATTCCAAGAGATCATCCCATTTAGATCCTAATTACTCCTTTTCTAAACATGATTCTTCTTAAGCTATTACATTTTATGGTGCACAAGTCCAACGTGGGACACTAAGGAGGCACCCAGGCAACTCTTAATAAAAAACTTAAAAGCTGAAATCAATGGACATGGCAGTAGACAAACTTCCATAGAAAAGCTTTGAGGATATCACTTGTAAAACACACACACACACACACACACACACACACACACACACACACACACACACACACACACACACTATCCATTGACACAATCTTGAATTAACAAAAAGTAAAATGTCAAAGATTTTCTTCACTGGGAACTTCTCAATGTCAAAATCTACAGGAGAAATTAAAAAGATAAAGATTTAACTATCTCAAAAATTAAAAATTAAAAATCTTAAAACCCACAAATGAAAACATGGGCAAAAGACAGAATTCATACCAAAAAATTAGCACCTTTAAAAGGTTTCAAGCTTTTAATGACCTAATGAAGAAATGCAAATTAAAACAATGAAAATATGTCTACGGATAGGTTTTGCCTAAATATTCATAAGAGCCCCAAACTTGACGCAGTAGGCAAATAGATAAGCAGAGTACAGGATATCCAAAAACCGAACAAAATACCAGAGATAGAAAAGGATGAATTAACAGTGCACACTACACCAATGGGTGAATCTCTAAAACATCATGGAGCCTGCAGGTGTTTGTTGTTCTAAGTACAGGAGTGACAAGACCTTAAGCTCTTAAATTTTACATATGTCAGTACCATGTGACTTTCTGAGTCTTAGTTCCCAGCTCAGCTCCCATCTGCTCCCTGAAGGCTTCAATGTGCTCACATCACAGATCTCTAAGGCTTCCACATTCCCATTAGTGTGAAAATTATGCTATTACCTGTTTCTCTGACTTTTCCCTATAACTATAAGCTGTAAACTACCAAAAGAAGGGACTGGGACTTATCTTGGTCAACTTACCTTTGTTGAATGAGATGGAAAAAACCTAGAAATTGGCGCCTCACGGGGTGGCAACATTGGAAGCGGCACAGGATGAAAAAAGAAGACTCAAGTCCAAGTAGTGAGAGAATGAGAAGAGGGTCACCTAGAGGGACCACCCCTCTGGAGATGCAGCCTCAAGGCTCACATCTCTGGAGAAATGGCGGCCTTACCGGCCCAGTCTCATACTTTTATTAGATTCCAAGAAGGTGGAAGGTGGGCAGCAGGGAAAAAGGTGTATGTTGGGGATGTGTATTGGGGATATATCATGGTGTCACACAAGTTAGGGGGCAGGGAATAGGGGAAGCTGCGGGGGGGGGGGGGTGAGGGGGGTCACGCACACCTCACTAAAGCTGTTACTGCTCAAAGCATCCTTCCTCTAATTCTATTTACACTTAACTTTCTATTGAAGTGGTCTAGCTGGTTATGCTAATCTGGCCATAATGTCTGCCTGCAGTTTTCAGCAGATACCTCAAACTGAGACTTTTGTCCTGGAAGAGGACCCCTGCCTGACTCTATATTCTGGCTTTAAGGAGAACTTGGCACCAAACTACATCCCAGGAACAAAGAGTGGGGGCTGGGGATCCCACGGAAAGCACTTATATATCTACCTATAAGGATGGTTAATTCTGGATAATATGATAGATCTAAATTATTAAGTCCTTATGAATTATGGTTATAATTTGGGAAAACAAAAGCTTATGTCAGCACTAAAAAGGTGTAACAAATTGGAAAAATATTAAGAATTGAGAACAGCTTCTCTTTGGGTAGTAGCATACTACCTAATTTTTATTGTAGACTATCACTTTTTCCAAGGTGTTTGTATGTTATTTCAATAACTTTACATTTTAAATTTAAAGGGTATCAGAAAAACTCCTCCCTTTCACAAACATTAAGCTCAAGACATAAAGGAAATGCCATAGGCTAACTGAAGAAAATCAGTGTTAACTGGCAAAATCTAAGTCAGTGTAAGAAATATTCTTTATCATACCACACTAAAGAATCAGCATAATACAAACATCTAGACAAACATATGTGTGGTCTGCTTTGATAAGCACCTCTATTCAAATCTATTCAAATATTTCATTGTTTTGATCAGCTAACAGCTAACAAAGGTACCCAACTTACATAATTCAAATTTGGCTTATAATTTATGCTTAAAACATCACTTTATATCACATGATTTTAAAGTAGACCAGCTGAAAATCAACTTTCACACCTGATTTCGTCTCTTTCCCTTTGCCTGGTATACCTTAAACTTTCACTTGTTTATATGCTTTCCTCTAAACAACTTTATTAAAAAGGAACTGGAAGCATTCACACACTGAAGAAAACTAACAGACTGCAATTAGTACTCATTTGATGTTTTCTCTGTATTATACTTTCATTCTGTAACCATCTTTTCCTTTTTATCAATTTGTGAGGCTGTGTTACTTTACACCTTTCGGTGAGATGGCATTTCAAAATGTAAATATTTCTAGCTTGTTAACAGTGACCTTTAAAGTTTTAATAACATTTATAAAAGGAAAATGATGTGTAAAATGAAAAAAGGTTAGCTAAAATATCTGGAAATTTAAGTAATACACCTCCATTAACTCAGGGACTCAACCAGAAACTTGTTATTCCTACCCTAATAAGATTCTTCCCCCAAATGCCTACATTCCTGCCTACATGGTTTTCATTCAAGAAAAGCATCTTCTGGGGCCTCCCTGGTGGCCCAGCGGTTAAGTGCTGTGCCATGGAGCTGTCCACAGCGGCAACACAATTTCAATGCCTGGCCAGGGAGATCACCACATGGTGTGGCAGACCTCTCCTGACTTACCTGCTGCTCCCTTCAGCAGTGTATTTCTGTCGATCTGCTCCCCGCTCTGTCTCTAGTGAACCTGCTCACCTCCCAAGCCTCTGGCCTGTACCCCACAGCTTGTATGCACAAATAAATAAATTTAAAAAAAAAAGAAAAGAATCTTCCCCAACAGCTGAGGCCCCTGCATCATCTCATTCATTTGAACACCATATCTCATTCATTCCTCAGACCCTGGAACACAAATGATAGATAGATTCAGTTAAAGTTGTTCTGATCTTCCTCTTTATAAAAATTAAATCCAACACTTCAAAATCTTGTAATTTTCATCTGCTGCAATGCAAATACATGAGCAGAGGTCTATTCCCAAGCATATGAAAGAGGAATTTCTTCAATCCCTAACTTCTAACATTTTCCCAAGAGTAGATTTCTTGTCAATTCTAGCTCCTCAAAGGTCAATTCTAGTCAATATTAACTCCCAGCAGTTATATCTGACTGCGAGTAAGACTGGAAGGTGAAAAGCAGAACTTACTACATGGTTGTCAAGATCAACAGGCATCAAAAATCACCTGTTTAAAAGGTAGATTCATTCCTAGGCTCATTCCCTGGCCTCAGAGAACCCAATTTCTCAGTTCCTGTTTTAACAAACATCCAGATTTTGAAACATTTTATCGTTGACCTGCACATTGAAAAACACTGTCATTATTTTTCAGGCCACAGCCTTTATTGAAATGTGGGGGTTATAGTTTAAAACAAAGTAAAACTTGCCTGGCACTTTTTAGTTGACAAAGCACTGTCACCAGTTATGGTATCTCATCCTTTCTTCCCTCCTGGGGCAATTATATTCAATTTGCACATTCATTTTAATGGTAAGATATATACAGAAAACAGACACAGAGGTTGCCCAAAAATGCATGACTGGGAAGTAACATAATCAGGACCAAAAATTCAGAACTACTCTCTTAGCTATAAACCCATTATTCTGCCCCAAATTAGAAAACGAAATGCTGGCCTCTTCATTGTCATTGTTGCTTTTATTTTTTGATTCTCCAATTAAGTACTTTTCAAATTATACCAAAACCTTGGATGTAGTCTGCTTAACATGGTGTTCGGGGCATTAATTCTGATACCAGACTAAGTAGGTTCATATTTCATTTCCTGGCTAAGTCACTTAACATAAATAAGCCTCAAATTCCTAATCAGCAAAATGGAGATATATCTCTTATTTAGAGTTTTGTTACAAGGATTAAATGAGCTACCATAAGTAAAGCATTTGGTAAAGTGCTATCAGTGGTAAGCATTCTGATTAATGTTGTAGAGCTTTAGTTTCCTGAGAATTTTCTTTTTCTAGTTAGCCACGCATTATGTATTTAATAGCTGTTTAGTAATTAGACCCTAGAGTGGATGTATTAAACAGCTTTTTATATGTATTTTTAATAGACTTTATTTTTTAGGGCAGTTTTAGATTCCCAGCAAAAAGCAGTTACTATGTGTTCCCTACTCCCACACATGCAGTCTCTTCCCACTACCAACAAGGCTCACCAGAGCAGTACATTTGTTAAAAATGAAACCACACTGACACATCATTATCACCCAGTTTACAGTTTACAATGGGGTTCACTCTTGATGTTAAGCATTCTACAGGTTTTAACAAATATTGGTGACATTTATCCACCACTGCAGTGTCACACAGAATAATTTTACCACTCTAAAATCCTCTATATTCCACCTATTTATCCCTCCCTCTCTCCTAATCCTTGGCAACCAATGACCTTTTATAATTCCCATAGTTTTGTTTTCTTCCAGTCAGAATTACATAGTATGTAGCCTTTTCAGATTGGATCCTATCATTTAGTAAAACACATTTAATGCCCTGCCATCTTTTCATGTCTTGATAGCTTAACAGTATTCCATTGTCTGAATGTACAACTTATTTATTCATTTACCTACCAAAAGCTATCTGGTTACTTCCAAGTTTTGGAAATTACGAATAAAGCTGCTATAGAAAATCATGTGGTGGTTTTCATGTGGATTTAAGTTTGGGTAAATACCAAGTAGCTGGGTCATATGGTAACAGTATGTTTAGTTTTGTAAGAAACTGCCAAGTTACCTTCCAACATGGCTGTAACATCTTATATTCCCACCAGCAACAAACAAGAGTTCCTGTGGCTCCACATCCACACCAGCATCTGGTGGTGATAACTGTTTTTGGATTTTTGCCATTCCAACAGGTATGTAAATGGTAGCTTATTGCTTTGTATAATTTTTAAAACTGTGCTAAAATACAAATAACATAAAATATGCTACCATAACCATTTCAAGTGTATAATTCGTAGTCTTAAATACATTCACAATGTTGCACAGCCAACCTATAGAATTCTTCTGAAACTCTATACCCACAATATTAGTTGGCTAGGTCTGCCATAACAACAATATACCCAACAATATACTGTTGTTGAAGGGGACTTCAACAACAGAAATCTATTTTTCACAGTTTGAGAAGCTTGAAGTCCAAGATCAAGGTGTTGGCTACTGCTTTTGCTTTTTCTGAAGCCTTTCTTTGTCTTGTCAAGGGTTGTCCTCTTATTCTGTTTTCACAAAGGCTCTTTTCTCTGTGTGCATGAATTCCTGGTGTCTGTTTTCAAATTTCCCTTCTTAAAAGGACACCAGTCAAACAGAATTAGTGCCTACAGGATCAGCCTCATTTTAACTTAATCACCTCTTTAAAAGCAGTATCTCACATCCTAAATTATTGGGAACTTCAACATACAGATTTTGAGTGGACATAATTCAGTCCGTAATACCAGCAAACAACAATTTCCATTCTCCCCTTCTTTTATTCCCTTGCAAACACAGTTAAGTCCCTAGTTACTTCATACAAATGAAATCATGCAGTATCTGACTTTTTGTGACTAGCATGTCTTCAAGCTTCATCTATGTTGTAAACTATGTCAATTTCCTTCCCATCTAGGGTTGAATAAGCTCCCATTTTATGTATACACTACATTTTGTTTACACATGCATCTGTCAACTGACACTTTTTTGTTGCTTCCATCTTTTGGCTACTGTAATAATGCTGCTATGAGCGTATGTTCAAATATCTGTTCAAGACCCCCTTTTCAATTATTTGGAGTACACCCATGGAAATGAACTGTCCTGAACAATTTTAAGCATACACTAACAATCTAAGGTCCTACACATCATCTCTCTTTAAATTAATTCTTCATTTAGTGACATCAATCTTTGCCTAGGATCACAAATTAAAGCCTTCAATTAAGCTCTTTCTTCCAGAGTGTGTATTTATCAGCTTATCATGAATGGATATGATTCAGGGGCCTGTGAGTTAAGAAACACCATAAATACTTTAACCCACATATCATTCAAGCAATTTGTAACTTAAACAATTACAATAAAAGAGATTAACAATTTTGATCATACTTTTAAAAATTCAAGGTGGCACCAAAATGACAATTCAAAATCTCAGTTATAAATTACATTTAATTGGATTTCGCAAAACAACTTACAGACTTAGCCTTAACTATGCTAACAACTCTTTCAAGTCTTAGCTTTGGAAAATAAACCCTAGTTTAATTTTTGAAATAATGTGCCACCAATACTCTCATTACCAATGCAGGAGCACCTCTCTCCCTCCTATCATGGGTAGATGGATAAAAATAACCATGTACTTTTCTTCACAAAGGTCTACATTCCCACACAAATGTAACATTTAAGAAGCCAATTTTTTAGGAAGGCAATATAAGATAGAAAATACAAACAGTCTAGTTTCAAATCTTAATGCTGTCAATTCCTACTGCACGGCATTAGGCAAGTTGCTTAATTTGGCTTGGCCAACTTAACCTATCAGTTTTCTCAGCTATAAAATGAGGAGGTTAGGCTCAAATTATTTTTGAAAAGAATAAAATTCATCAACATATGTAAAATGCCTGGTATATAGTAAGTTCTCAGTAAATGTTAGCTATTAACAGCATAAATAACAGCTTTAAAAGACAATGACGGTGACTTCTCATGTCACTGGAATAAAAGAACAGTAATTACTCTACCCTTGAATTGTAAATAGACTGTAGAATGGGAGAGTAGAAAGGGGATACTAAATAAAATTTTCTCAAACTATTTTCAAGGTGTTTCTATTCTCTCTCAGGTGCTAAATTACACTCGAACGGCTTTATTAGAATTTACTTTGTTAAGCTATATCCTATTCTCAGTTACATTACTAAGAAGAAATTCATCACGCAGATAGAGCATTATGTTTTAACTTCAGTAGTATATGTCAAAAGTTAGAAAAGAAATAAAATCTGTAAGATCTTGGAAGCAAGCTGAAGGAGAAGTCCTCAAAGTCAGCGCTCCAAGTTCAGCTTTACCTGGAAAATCCCAAACTTCCCTGATGATTCTCTGGATACAACTGAATTTCTAGATTTTGAGTAGCTAGCTACTGGCAAATTGTGTATTGTAACATCCCTGGATTTCTCTGATGACCTCATGCCTACCTGTGAAATTCTTTAAACAGAATCCATTTTAGTTCACACCTATTTAAATACTACACATCCCTTTTGGGGAGGAAGAGAAGAGGTTGTAGGGGAAAAAAAGATTGAACAAGGAATTACCAAAGGAGTGAAAAAATTCCAGGAACCAACACTTTAAAAAGTCAGTAGGAAGTACTTTCCAAGAGCAAAATATGTGCCTCCTACCTCATTTGTATAAAGTAGAACAATTCAGAAAATTCAACAAACACCCAAAAAAACTCAGTGAGCACAGCTCACACTGGGCTACATTCAAAGGTCTCCTAGGAGAGGACATAAACTTGGTTCCTAAACCGTCCTCCCTACATTCAGGGAGTACTAGAGGATGCTGCCCTTCTCACATGCTGATTCCATTCAAATCAATCTCGACGGCAACAGCGGCACTATCAAGCCAGGTAACTGGCCGTGCTGGACTCATATTCAGTATAAGCCTAGAATTAGCAGCAACGCCTAGAGAGAGTTATTTAATTGCTCATTAGTAATTCTTGGACGTTTGTAAAGCAACCTGAGGTCCTGTTTGAATTTTAATTCAAGAGATCACATTCTCTTGTTCCTCACCTCTTGCACTCCTTCCCAATCTTGCCTGCTACGATTAAGTCACTTTGTTTAACCGAATAGCTTTTGATACCTGTTATTCGAAAAATCTTAAGTGCAGTAAACGAGGAAGCACGCGTTCGCCTGAAACTTTATAGAGTTTACTGAGCGCTTCCACTTCTTTAGGTGAGGAGTTACAATAAAACTGTCATTTTCGTATGATGGCAAATCTCTCTTTAAGAAATCTATAACAAATACCAAATTAAACTACAAATCAATATCCTCTTCCTATCATGATAACGAACTTGAGTGTACAAGAGTTGTTTTTTTTTTTAAACTATTATTTTTAACAGGGACGGGTGTGGCAAGTTCACTTTTTCCTCCTCCTCCAGAAAAGATGGCAAGATGGGGTTCTCCCACCGCAAGCCCCCATTCCCAACTTCGGGCACAAGTCGAACCCCCTATTTAAAGGCACCCATTCCCCACAGCAAGCACAGTCAATCCCGAGGATGGCTCCTGACAAAGCGCCAGGTACCCTTCGAGCCTCTGCCACAGGTGGACGCGCAGCAGCAAAGGCACCGGGCGCCGTCGAGTCCCTGCGCCGGGGAACAGAAGCCACGCGGACACGCTCGAGGTCCTGGGCTCTTTGTCGAGAGCCCGGCTCGGCGCTGGGCCCCATTGGTTACGCGGCGGCCGAGGCCACCCCAACCCTTAGCCGCCCCCCCCCCCACGCCGGCGTCCCGGGTCTGCGCGCCCGCTTCAAGCCCACAGGTCCCCGTGGGGCGCGTCCGTCCCACGCCGCTCGGTAAGGGGGGTGGGCTTCTCCGAGGGCCGCGGGCTCCGAAGTCCGCCCCCATCCCCGCCTCCCGCGCTCACCGCTTTGAGATCTAGGACGCCGTCCTTGGCCTCTTGCAGCAGCGACACGAACTTGGTGGTGAGCAGTCCCAGGCTCTTCTCGTGCCTGCTGCTGCCGCCCCCGGGCAGCTGCGGCGGCGGCTGCTGCGGGGGCTGCGCCTGGGGAGGCTGGGGCTGCGGTCGCTGGCCCTGCCCCTGCCCCGGCGGCGCCGACTGGCCCGAGTTCGCGGGCTCCGCCGCCGCCATCGCGTTCCCGCGCCGCGGTGGTCTGGACCCCGCGCACGGCCGCTCGCCGGCCGCCCCCTGTGGGCACCTGCCCGAGAGGCTTCGCAGCGAGAGCCGGACGAAGGGTCGCGGGCTCGGGCAGACAACAGGTGCGCGGGGCCCACCCTACCGCGGGCCGCTGGGCGCGCCGGGCCTCCGCCCCCTCCCCTAGCCCGGGAAGCGTGCTCAGAGCCCACGACCGAGGGGAGGGGGACTACAAGCCAGGAGAAGGGGCAGCGAGGGGTGGAGACCCGAGTTTAAATGGCAGGAAGTGACGCCGCGGCCCGCCGTTGCCTGGAAACGCATTTTTCCGTGGGAAGGAGGAGCCAGCTGGGAGGAGCGAGGGCGTCGGTGAGCGCTGGGTTCGCGCGCCCCTCCCCAGGAATGGCGACCTCCCTCTCGCACACGGGCGAGAAGGACTTCTCTGCGACGGAAAATCGCTCGGCGCACTCGCTGGCCACTCTGAGCTGAGAAGTGGGTTAACGTCTCTTTTGTGGAGCCACACGCGATTAGCCTTCGGTCTCATGGTCATTGGACCGTTTCTGCTCCCCTTGCTCTTTTCGAGCTTCAGGATTCTTTGCACTCCTTTCAATGACTGAGACCAAAAGCAAGTTTTTATCCCCATAGCTCATCTTTTGTAGATTCGGACTACAGGAAAAGCAGCTTTATGGTGTTTTAGGGTTTCGTCTTTATTAGCAATCATTTCCAAAACTTCTATTTTAGAAAGAAACTCGGGTGTAGGAAGGAGAGGCTGTGAATTGCCCATCAACTGCCTGTTAGACCAGGATGTCCTGGATTTACAACAGTGTTCTTAATACCCTACTGGACCCGAAATTGTTATTACTTAGAATATTAGGCACGCTCAAGTTCTTGTGCTTCGTTGACCCCCAAAGTGGTTGATAGCAATGAAATCGAATATAGAACTGAGTAGATGAAAGATTTTTCTCCTTTGATTACAACTGTTCAGAATCAAGATTGAAGTTTGACTTGGAATCATACATTTTGAATATAGTAAATGCTCAATAAGTATTAGTGAATAAAAATTCCAGGTGACACTAATTAATCAAAAATCATGCAAGAAAGATTTTGCTTAATTCAAAACAAACTAGCAAAAAATGTGTAACTGAAAGAAAGTGAAATACTCAGACCATTTATAAGTTTTATGTTTTCCATTAATAGGCACAGAAACTTATTAACCAGGTAGCCTTTATTTTAATCATAGAGCTGTAAAAACAAAACTTAAAATCAATATGTTGTAAAAATGGAGGTTAGGGCTTTTAAACAAATTTTGGGCAGCCAATTCATTCTACAGCTTGTAGTTATACTTTATAAAAATCGTTTTGGTGGGCCTCCCTGGTGGCGCAGCGGTTGAGCTCTGCGCTGTGGAGCTGTCTGCAGCAGGCAATGCGAGTTCCACGCCCAGATAGGGAGAATCCTGCCTCACGCAGTGCTCCCCTCAGCAGTGTATTTCTGATTTGGCTATTCTGCTCCCCACTCTGTCTCTGGTGAACCCTCTCGCTGCCCCATGCCTCTGGCCTGTACTCCAGCTTGAAAAAAAAAAATGATTTTGGTAATCTTTTTTTTTTTAAAGATTTATTTTTTATTTATACATACAAGCTGGGGTACAGGCCAGAGGCGTGGGGCAGTGAGAGGGTTCACCAGAGACAGAGCGGGGAGCAGAACAGGCAGATCAGAAATACACCAGTGAGGGGAGCAGCGGGCGGCAGGAGAGGTCTGGCGCGCCATATGGGATTCTCCCCTGCCGGGCTGGAAGTTGCATTGCTGCTGCGGAAAGCTCCACAGCACAGCGCCCAAAGGCTGCGCCACCAGGGAGGCCCTTCACTATTTCTTCATCCTCTCCTATTCTCTCTGGTAACCACTATATTTTTCAGAGTCAAAGGTTCATTTTGTTGTATTTTGCCAGTTTTGTTTTTTGGTTATTTATATTCTGCAAATGAGTGAAATCATTGGGTAACTGTCTTTAACTTTTTGAGTTTTTTCACTTACCATAAAGTGAAAAAAATCACACTGTCTCACACAATGTGTGAAATATATTCAGTGCTCAACCTTTCCGACAGGCTTTCTATAGTGCACTGCTGATGTCAGCTACCTTCAGTAGTCGCCTGGCAGTAGTATTGTATTGCATCAGAAAATGATGCAATCAACTCTGGATGATAGATGATATGTGCATGATGGTATTATGCAATGCGATGCAATATTACATCATTCTAGGCTGATTTAGGATGTTGTTGCAGTCCTACTAGATACATTTACACGGTGAAAGATATCAAATGAATTATATGAAATATCTTCAAAACGAGAACTAATTAAAAACTTTCAGGGTTATACTCATGTTCAGTACACCAAGATACTACAGATTAGGGCCTTTTTAAGTCAGTAATGATCTCACTGTTGACCGGTGTAATTGTACAATAGTTTTTTGTCTAATTCTAACAAAGGCATAAATTTTTTTCCATTAAAAGGATTCATACCATGTAAGCAAGGTGTAGGTAAGATTCTTATATACTGTAATATTTCAGTTCAGCTAAATGACATTGCATTGACCCATGAAATAATAAATGTATGACAGTAATCCTCTGTTAAATTCAGATTAGTTACGCAGGATTAATTGGGTAGATATTATGATCTATTGTGATATTTTTATATGCTCTTGATTATATTTTCTTTATTTTTATGCATTTGGAAACACAGTAGCTTAGCCATTTCAACGGTAGAAGGGAAAACTTAAATATTCTGAATTTCGCAGAAAGATTTATTAGCTCATTGTTCCTTAAACTAACAGGTCTAACAAATATTTGTGGAATTTCACATGTCATTTTCATAGAAATCCAGAATCAATTAAAAATGTATACAGCATGTTATACTATAGTAGATAAATGCAACTTCTACTATTTAGAAAAATGCAACTACATTATATTTGCTCACATATTATGGCATACTTTCTTTTTTATGATTTTTTAATTATGAGCCTATTTGGTGGTCATGAGTGGTTAGAGTCTCCATATGTCAGGTCTCTGAGGTAACAAACTTCCATCAAAAGTCTTTTTCCATCAGCGTTATTACTGTCTTGTTTAATCTGTTCTAAATTACTGAAAACAAATTTGGCTTTCTATTTTTCCTTTCCAGGCCTTACAAAATACTTTCTTCTGTACTTTCTAGGTTAAAAAAAAAAAAAAAACCTTCATTGAAAGGATATATTTCAAGGATTACTAATTTCTCATTAAAATAAACATTACTCTTTGCTTGAGTAACCTACATAGTACAACAATGTGACAGGTAATGCTAAAACTTTGCCTTCATAAGTTTGTGCCCTATAAGTAGAAATAGGAAATTCACATTACAATTCAAACATATATAGAAATTTAATTCACACATTAGAGAAAATTTAGATTTATTTAGCTACTATATTCTGTCATATCACCCTCTCACAGTAGATTACAGAAAGAGCATGTCTATCAAAAATATGGCATGATATTAAAAATAACAAGTTTCTTCTAAAAATTCTTAATGAGTGATATTAAGATTTTTAATTCTAATCTCATTTTCAATAGGTAAATGCTTATGACTTTATATGTGGGCCCTTACTTTCAACCACAAATATTCGAAAGAATAAGAGACCCAAAAAGTTTGTTATAACAGAAAATAATTAAACTAGTCTACACTGGAAGCTTATATTTACTTGTGCATGAACAGTTCACTGACTACTCTTGTAGATGAAAAGGAAAGGTTAATATGATCAAACATTTACTGAAACTGCATGTCCTTTAGACCTTCCTGAAAAAACAAAGTTGCTCAGCAACTCTCCCACTGGAAGCACTGTTGATAACACCATTTCTTTGAAATTTTTGTAAGATAAAAATGCTTATCACTAAGCCGCCAATGCATAAGATGACAACTTGTCCAAATATTGAGCCATCACATAAAGGACCTCCTATTCAAAATATTGCCCTAATTTAGAAACAAACTTAGACATGGTACCATCAGATACAAACCCTTTGGCAACTGAGTCCTGTGTTGGCAGTGTTGAAAATTTTTGGATTTATCACCAAGAAGGAGTAATCTAAGTCAGAAATGTTGTCAAAAAATAATTTCTCACCAAAAAATGTTTTCCACATCTTTCAATATTTTGTGCAGTGCCAGATCGTTACCCTGGAATAAAAAATAAAGCACTCTGAATGAATGAATGAATTCAGTACCTTAACATAATGATTAGAGGTACCCAAGAATTACCTAACCTTAACAAATGTGCTATTCTCTCTTGCTCTACAGTAATATTTTATTTATAAAAACACACATATATCTAATTATATATATGCTATTTTAAAAACCAAAGAATTGATCTAGCAAAAATTAATTTCAGATTCATCAACAGCTAACTTCCAACTAAGTCATGTTAACTACATTCATTACCAAATAAAATAATACATGGTGCTAGAACCTAAAAAAAAAAAAATGACTCATAAAATGAAAAATACATATTAACTTTGGGATTTTTCCTCAGTAGACCAACTAATATATCATCTGTCTTTTCTAATATGTGGTACACATACTACTAGTGTCACACAAAATGATTTTAGCTGAT
Source organism: Scalopus aquaticus (assembly GCA_004024925.1). Classification (NCBI taxonomy): domain Eukaryota; kingdom Metazoa; phylum Chordata; class Mammalia; order Eulipotyphla; family Talpidae; genus Scalopus; species Scalopus aquaticus. The sequence continues at coordinate 42,260 of PVIJ01004887.1, read as the reverse complement.
ATGTGGGAAAGCATTTTTAAATTTTTCATTTTAATGTGGATTAGAAAAAAATAAACATAACCAGAACATTAAATGAGTAATTTCACTTATATTATTTAAGTTGTGGTTAAAAGAGATAATTCATTTTTTAGAGTAAGTCAATTTTATGACAACTGATGAAGGAATAGATTGGTGTGGAGATAATATCAAATTTGAGCAAAACTTATCTCCCTGCAGTGTTACCTTTGATATTTATTAATAAGGGTAGTCAGGAGAATTCAGTTATCCTTTTTATAAAAGGATAAAAGAGATTTATTTTTATTAATTTATGCATACAAAAAGTGGGATGTAGGCCAGAGGTATGTTGAGGGTGCGGTGGGTGAGAGGATTCACCAGAGACAGTGTGGAGAGCAGAACAGGCAGCTCTACTGCGATATACTGCTGAGAGGAGCAGTAGGCTAGACAACAGAGGTCTGCTGCACCATGTCCCGGAATCGAACTCATACTGCAGTGACCTGGGGAGAGCTTGATAGCACTGAGACTTTTAACCTCTGCAGTGGTTTTTAGTAGGATCCTGTTATTTTTGTTTGACGTCATACCTGCTGACAGAGCGCTCTATTGTTTCAGACAAAATCATAGGGCATCAATTGCTTCAGTGTAATTAAATTGATTTTAGTTTTTGCGATACCTTTGAGGTTCTTCCAACCTCTGGAGGTTCTTCTCTTTCACTGGTTCTCATTGGTAAACTACTTGGGTAAGTTTTAGGTTGTTGCTCTCATAGAACGACCAACCTCTTAATCATTTCCACTAAGTCTTCATTGCTTTTCAGAACACACTCAGGCTTGAACTTCACATTTTGGTTTAAATGAGGTCATTTCCTTTAGGACGAGTTTGGGACTCAATGTTCTCTCCAGGTCAAAATCTGAGCCACTAGAAGTTGGGTATGGGGGTACCTACTAGGTTTGCCTCTCATAATATTAAACTTATTTTATGAACAGGTTGAGTTAAAGAGAATTGGCTTCCCACTATTTTTGGTGTGCTTTTCTTGAGGAAGAGCTTTTGCCCTGAGTGGATGCTGGTTGGAGGAAGAGAGCCCCTACCCAGTACCTATACTCACCAGGAATTTAGCCGTCCAACTAGATTGGACCCAGAAATGCTTTAAATATGCCCCCTGTCGATCCTTTATCCTTTGCCGGAGAGCTAAAGGGAGAGAAAACCTTATTTTCTTGATCACAACTGTCCAACGTGGAATTCCCATTAGGTTGAGCTAAAGTTGGTAGAAAACAGTTATGACTCAATGCCACAGACTTTTGCTGTTCTTACAAAGATTTAATAAATTTTCTTAAATGTTTCTTTATATTTTGTATCTTAAGACAATTTTCACTTTAAATGGATGTTTTAAAATATTCTCCACCGCTAATAGGTGACTGGCTGGGAAACAGTTTTCTAAGAGTTCCCCTGTGCTTCCATTCCAAAAGTAGAACCTACTGTTATTTTTTTTAACTATTATATATATTATATAAAATTTTCTTTAGTACTGTAATAAAGATTACAACATGCACTTTATCATAGTTTGAAGATTGACATTAATCTGGCAAAATACATAAGCAGACAGCAGTTACAACACAGCTCTCCCCCAACTTTATGCCACAACTCTCTATAATTCAACAAGTGTTATTGCTGTTCTACAAGAAAATACTAGTTTATATAAAAAATGTATCCACATTACTGCTTCCAAAGTTTATTTTTTCCAGATTTGAGTTACTGTTATCATTTTCTTTCAGCCTTTATTATTTGAACATTAAAAAAAAATATTTATGCATACAAGATCTGGGGTGTAGGCCAGAGGTGTGGGGGCGGTAAGAGGATTCATCAGAGACAGAGTGGGGAGTAGAACAGGCAGATCTACTGAGATACACTGCTAACGGGAGTAAAGGGAGACTGAGTCGAACTCACCATGTGGGACAAACTCATACTGTAGTGGCTGCAGATAGCTTCGCAGAGCTGAGACTTAACCCCTTGCACCACCAGGGAGGCCCTAAGCATGTCTTTTAAGGTAGGTTGTCTGCAAAAACATTTTCTATTTGTCTGGGAATGCTTTCATTTTGCAGAATGTAGAATTATTGGTTTACAATTCTTTTTTTCCAGTACCCCAAATATGTCATTTACTGTCTTCTGACTTCCATTGTTTTCTATGAGAAATCAACTGTTATATTGTTCTCCTCTGTAGGACATTAAACATGTTTTCTTACTCCTCTCAAGATTTTCCCAATTGTTTGACTATAAATTGTCTAGTTATGGCTTTCTTTGTATTTATCCTGGGTTTTATTGAAATTCTTGATGTGTAGGTTAATCTTTTTCATCAAATTTAGGACATTTTTGGTATTATTTTCCCAATGTTTATTTTATTTCCCTCACCCTCCAATTTCCATTACACTGGTATGTTTGATAGTGTCACAGATTTCAGTATGAAATTTGCCTATAAGGAAATGAAGCCCTCTTCTTTAGAAGCATTTATACTTTTTCTGATTTCATTTAATCTTTAAAACTTAGTTCAATTGCTATTGTTTTATAATGTGGTGTTATATTTTTTCTTTTAGAAATAGTAAATAGAATTTAATTTTTGTTATAGGAACTTAAGAAATGACAAAAAATGAAACAGATGTGAAATGAAAGAAAACTATTTCCAATGCAAAATAAGAAATGTCTTCATAAAGAGTGATTAAAAGAGAAAATGATGGTGGAATGTTAGTGTTTCTCTTAGGATGTTTATAAAATGTTTATAAAACCTTAAATGTAATCTCTAATGAAAAAGTCATATGTACTATAAAAGAGGGAACATTATGAGTGATGTGGAGATGGCTCTACATGCTTTCTTAAGAATTCCACATTTCCTATTCAGATTGCAAATACTTTTTGGCTGCCCTTAACCATGATTTTAAAAGAATAGGGCTGCATCAACTGAAGAACTAACAGTGCATATAATTAGTTCTCCACCACAATAAGGAAACAGCAATGATTAGATATTTCCCCTCAGACAGTCAAAATCCTAATTTTCATGTAAATATTTGTAGCAAGTGTGTAATAACCAAACAATGGATAGCACAGAAATAAGAAAGTGTCTTAAACCTAGTTGTTTTGATAGGCCTAATACACAGAATTATGAGCAATTTATTATAAAAACCTAGATATACAATAATTAACCAAGTCTTTTAAAATATAATCAGAATGAAATGTGTAGAAAGAGACATTTGAAAGTCATAGCAGTTAGTACTGTTAGAATATTTAATTATTTTTACAATAGATTTGCTGGTCCATTTCAATTAAATTAGTTCTCAGAACCATCACATTTCTTGCTGAATTTCATTTAGAGCAGAAACAAGTTGCTTAATTTTCACTTCCATTGCTTTTTTGTTTTTGAATGTTTCTTCCAGAAGTCCACGCATTTCTTCTTCAACTTGACAAACCTAAATTAACATATAAATTTTAAATTTCTTAAAGAAAATATTTCCAATTGCATTCTGAAAAAATATTCATTCTTATGCACATTCTAATTTGTGATATTCATTAAAAGCAAAGAGGGTAATAAAATGTAACTTGTTCAATACAAACAGAAAACAGTGTTTATAACTGATAGTAGTACTATCAACATGGCCATCCCTTTGTATCAGACAGAGCACTGCTAATTATTTTTCTTTAGAGAAGCAGTAGTCCTTCTGACTTAAATTATCTATTTGATGACTCAAAATTTTTTTTTTCATGATTATCACATTTAGCTTCTGGTACAATTTCTCTAGCTCTCTAATAGACACCTACTTTCAACATCAATGTTGGCAGGTGGTCCAAAGTCCAACACAGTATTTTCCCTTCAATTAATGTTGTCTTATATTTTATTTAGCATTACCTAATGTATCTTGGTTAAACACTCAATAAATTTTAAATTACTGAATTTTGAAGAAGTTATACTTCCTTATTTATTGTGATTGTTTCCAATAATCTTTCCATAGATTCCTAAGAGTAATGTGACTTAATCATACAACCTTGATTATAATTATATATTACTTTGTCTTTCTGTTATTGAACTCCTTCCCATTTGCAGATTATTAAATTTCCAGTCTAATAGCTATCTCAGTTTCTTAGAACTACTTCAAAATCAGGGGAAAATAGTAATTCACAACTGTCCCCTTACCTAGTGTATATTAACAGGGATCACATTAGAATCACCTATTAAATGAAAGTCTTAGGTGGGAAGTACATGCATTTGGTATTATTAAAAGGTTCCATAAGTGATACTGATGTTTGCTTCTGATTTAGCATCACTGTACCCACAATCCTTTGTCAATAATGTTAAAATGATAAATTTAACAGTCTTGAATCCTAATTTATAATAAAACACTCTTTGAGGACTTTTTCCAAAGTAGTGATGGACAGTGATGGATTATATTTAACACATTCACATTCTTACCCTGCCTCTATGGCTAAGAATAAAGGGTAAATTTTGTTGACAGAACATCGAGCAGGTACATATAAGGATCACAATGACAATTTTGGTTTCATCAGAATTATATGCTTCAAATAATCTAAGTATCACCAATATTTTGGTCTAGCTTCATGGTAGTTTTGGAAACAATCTTCATTTATTTGATCATTCAGTTAAGCTGCCCTTTTATAATTCTCAGAGATTCCATTTATTTAATTATTTATCAATTTAATAGTTTATCAAAGCGAATTATACTTACAGTACCTTTAAATTTGCCTTATCAATACATTTCTGCTTTTCATTTGTCAGCTGTATTATTTCAGCTTGATGAGCTTCAACAATTGTGTCAACTTTTTTTTTAAAGGCATCATTCATACTATGAAGCTTTTCTACTGCATCCCTTGAAAACAAAACAAAACCCACGTATCTGCCTGTGTGTCTAAAAGTTAGAAATTATTTTCCTCTTAGCTGACAGCTCTTACATTCATATATTAATGAAGCTCTAACCCCAACAAGTAGCAAAAGGGTACTGTGGGTAACTAAAGATGTAAGTAGTTTACCACCCAGTAGAATCAGTTAGTAACAGAATAGGCTAGAATAACATCAATGGACCTTTGTTGCACATTTTCTATCTGAAAGTTAGGGAACTCTGGTTTTCATTCATTTTGAACCTATGGATATGGTTTAAAAGCACTTCTACAGATGACTACTACCAGTTGTCTTTTTATTTACAGTGTGATAATAAATTGAGATGTGTATAACACAGTAAGGTTTAAACTTATAAACATATTATGTTTGACTTCTTTATGCTAACTTTATGTTAATGTTAGCTTTATGTTAATAAGTTAACTTTATGTTAATAAGCACATTAAAAAATTTTAGTGCTAAAAGTTTTTCAGAGGCAAAACACCAATTCCATTATATATGAATAGTTTTATCAAAAAAGTGAAGTCCATAATGACATATAAAAATAATGGAATCTGTGACACATTTTCTGGATTTGAAAAAACCCATAGTAATAGTGAATTGAACACCAGGACCATAAATTAAGAGCCTTTCTTTTATTCCTAATTATAATAGTCACAAACTGTATTCAAGTTTTTCAACTATAAAACAGGATAATCCTGTCTATACTGTCAATCTCACAAGGTTGTGAGTTCAAGATCCAGATTAAAGAGGTAAAATCAATTTATACATAATGAAAAGTTATACAAATTAAATGTTTTTATCAATAATTCATTTTATGAATATTCCTTTAAGTTAAAATTGTATATACTAATCCTGGTCATAAAGACATTAATTTATAAAACCAAGTTGTTATTATTAATCACACAAAAAACAATGCAATATAAGAAATTATGAAAATTGTCAGGCTTTAAGGTTTTTATTAAGCTTAGAAATCACTATTTATAGGAAATGATTATTTCTTTAAGGAGCTAAAGGACCTCAGGTTACAAAGTTGTGACTGGCAAGAAAGAAAATCACAACAGGTGCCAAGCCAAGGTCCCTATATTGGTGCTTGGATGAAAGCAAAGCAGAACAGGTCAATTAGCAGACAAACAAGAACTGCACTTATCAGTCAAAACTTTCTGTGAAGTATAATAGTAAAAGTTCTCATTTAATGTTGATGACAGGTTCTTGGAAATTGCATCCTTATGTGAAACAACATACAACGAAAGCAGGTCCTTGAATAAGATAATTTTGTTCAATGTTGACTGGATTGTTTTTCTCATCAAGGTTATAATGAAACGTTATTTGTGGACCTGTTGTGTAAGAAATCAAATTCCAGGTTCTATTAGATTTAATATAAAACCTATCCGTATATGAGATTTGTGGGCTATTTATATGCCGCTTTATCTATAATACTATATATCCTGTCACAAGAACTGATCATTAAATTATGCTATCTACTTTTCAAAGGCACCAACTTCATAAATTATCTTAACAAGTCTAGTAATGTAGTTTATAAGTTAAGCCTTCATTTCCCCTAGAATATTTTATAAAATCCATGTAACAGTGGCATCCAGGTACATATTATCCTCCCCTTTAAAATCAATTCTTATACTCAGTGTGTACAGGCCAATGCTATCTACATCTTCTCTAGAGTTTTCAGCTCATTGCCCCGGTAAGTCAAGTGACTTCTTTCTCTATATTGTACATACAATATCCAAATATATCACTCGCTGCTTTCATTCAAACAGTTTGAAAACAATAACCACAGTAATAAAAACAATATCTATAGAGAAATTACTATGTGTCAGGCACTGTTTAAGTACTAAATAATTCACACTAGCTTATATATACATAAATACATGTAAACACAATTTAATTTCATATCAAACATTTAAGGTTGGAACCATCTTCTATTTTATAAATGGGGTGAAAATAAAGTACTTGGCAATGACTATGTCTAACATGTTTTTAGCTCTTCTTTCTTCATATTTCACCTATTCTAATTCAGTATTTACACTTAAAAATATCCCATCTACTTTAGTACTTAATACTTACTTTTGTAGTTCAATACTTTTGTCTCTTTCTGCTTTAAGTTTCTTTTCTTTGTTTTCAAAATTTTCTTTTACTTCTTTTACTTGCATTTCAAGATGACATAGAAGTTCTCCTTTATCATGCCACTTCTGATTAAGTGTACTAGTATAAGAGATAATTTTAAAGATAAAATTGGTTATATGAAACTGTTAAAACAAATTTTACTTCCCAACAGGAATACTACATAATACCTGTACGCTACTCTAATTTCTTCAAGTTCTAATTCCTTTACTTTTAACTGCTGTTTCAGTTTTTCTTTTCTTTCATTATGTCTTTGTAGTTTCTCAAGTATGTCATCCAGTTGTGAAGTTTTTTCCTCAAGTTGTTCTTGAGTACATTTTTGTATTTCATTGATCTTTTCTTGTAGTACTTTTATTTCTTCCTCTCTTTCCTGTAAACACTTCAAGAAAAAAATCAGTATTCTAATTAGTCCTATGTCTCATTTTCTAATTAATTAAAATATGGCTTAAGATTAATATAAAAACTAGATTTTAAAATAAATTGAATGTTCAATAGTTTTAGAAAACATTTACAGAAGTTTTTTTTTTTTTATTCATAAAAAAATAATTACTTCAGGGCCTCCCTGGTGGTGCAAGGGGTTAAGTCTCAGTACTATGAAGCTATTTGCAGCCACTGCAGCACAAATTTGATCTCCGGACAGGGAGCTGACTCACATGGTGCAGTACACCTCTCCTATCTCGCCCACTGCTGCCCTCAGCAGTGTATTTCAGTCAATCCACCTGTTCTGCTCCCCATTCTGTCTCTGGGGAATCCTCTCACCTCTGCACCTCTGGCCTACACCCCAGCTCTTGTATGCATAAACAAATAAATCTTAAAAAAAAGAGAAGCATCACTTCCACTTTAAGTACAACTAAGAAAATAAAAATTTTGTCCTACTTTTTATCTTGGTAATTATCAATCACAGAGGACTCGTAGAAGAGAAGGAAAAGAAAATAGCACACCAAAAATGTCAATTTAGTATAATTTTGCATTTGAAAAGATCTATGCTTCCATGAAAAAAAAGAAAAAAGTTCTAGGTGAGCAACAGGAATGTAGCAAAGACTACTTTGCTCTGTGTATATATGATATCAATTGTTATTTCTATTTGCTAAACAAGAGTTTTCTGCATTAGGATGTGTAAATGCTTAACTTTAAAATAAAGTATGATTTCATCCCTATTAAAACATCACATAAAAACAAAATTTCCATCCAAACTTCTTTTTATTATATCTTCTGTATTATGAATAAGACTATATTTACATACTACAAATCAGAGGATAACCTACAAAAAGTATCAAAACCACCTTAGGAACTGTTAAATGTTTGCAGATTAGGTCACATATGGGTTATTTATTCCAATGAACATTTATTTGCTTTATGAGGATGTCTGGATATCAAGAACAGCCCAGTTATACCCTAACTACTGACATCAGTCTCTGCACGTGACAAAAGACAAAACTGAAAGTTCTTACTTTTATCCTGTTTTCCCTGTCCCACCTTGCTTTTTTTTCCTTTAAGGAAGAGGATGGAAGCAAACAAATACTGGAGAAGGATAATTTAAATAGGGATGTATATGTATTATAAAGAATGTAGTTCATATTCCTCAGTGTGTTTTATGTCTTAAAAATTCTAAGCAAAGATGTCAGGTAGTTTTCTAGTCCTAACCAATATCTGCATAACAGTCATAAATTGTTTTTTACCCATGACCCTGAGGCAGTTAAAAGTGGGCACTCTTGATGCATTTATCAGGAATCTTCTAAAGCTGTAAGAGATTCCTATAAAATAACCCTATTAATAAAAAAGAACAAAAAAATTGCATCATCAAGGTCTTCTGATGCATGATAATGAAAAGTACCAATAATGCACAGGGAGGAAACAGAATTTTTAAAAAATTGCTTTTGATGTCCACAGTTAGAAGCTAACTATAGAATCTATTTAATTGAAAACATCAAACTGCAATTTTTGCAAATTTGGTTGTTATTCCTTGTAAATATTACCAATAACGAATTTACTACTGAAATAAATCAGTACAACTATATCTACATGATATGTAGTTAGATGGAAACACTATTACTGCTTATATTTTTGAGGCTGACAAAGTTCTTAAGTAAATGTGTTCTTAAATAAATTATGAAAGAATTTTGAAATTATGAAATAATTTTGAGAACCTACATTTAAAATTAAAAGTCATCTGTGTTTTAATTCTACTGACATTCATTAGTAGACATTCCCTTTGAAAACTGCTTAGAGATTGATAAAGAGTCAACTGTCCTACTGTAGAAGTAGTTACCTAAACAGCAATGTACTGTTTAGGTTCATTATCTCGCTGTATTATCTCTGGGGAGATACTGTCCCCCCAGTATTATTATCTGCGCTGTCTTGTGAAATTTACATGCAAATCACAAGTCTTTCTGTTTCGTATTTAGCTTAACTCAAAGGAAAATATGCTTGAATAGATTTTTAAAATACAAAAAAAATTTAATGCTACAAAAATTTCATGAATAATTTTCAAGTCAGCTTGGCATATATGATAGATATACTGGAAATTTTGGCAATATTGAAACTAAAATTTCAATTTTAGTGAATATCAATACAGTTGTTCAGGGCTATGCAATCCAAACTTTCACAGCCTATACTTTTACACTTTAGCTATGATTATAGCAACATTCTTCTGTACTTATTTTATTTTTTTTTTAAAGATTTATTTTTTATTTATACATACAAGCTGGGGTACAGGCCAGAGGCATGGGGCGGCGAGAGGGTTCACCAGAGACAGAGCGGGTAGCAGAACAGGCAGATCAGAAATACACTACTGAGGGGAGCAGCGGGCAAGGCAGGAGAGGTCTGCCGCGCCATGTGGGATTCTCCCTGGCCAGGCATCGAACTCGCATAGCCGCTGCCGACAGCTCCACAGCGCAGCGCTTAACCACTGCGCCACCAGGGAGGCCCCATTCTTCTGTACTTAATGAGGTTAAATTCTTAAGGAGTTTCTTAAAGACTAAAAAAAAAAAAAATCTAAGTTATAATTACTCTAAGGAATGAACTTGTAACTTTTTGGTGAATATCCTATTTTATGTTTCTTAAAAATCCTCTCCATTGTTTTTACACTTTAAGATACAATCTCTAGAAGGAAATTATGGAGTTGAAATTTGAGTCAGTGCTCAAGATAATGTTCAGAAACTTTCTCAGGAAAATTTTCATGATACTTGGAAACAAATGGTTCTGTTAATATCCTCTCTTAAGAGGCCATAAAAAAAATGAGTACAAACATTTCCTGGGGAACATGCATGAAATCATTTAAAATCTATTGATAAACTTTTAAATATAGGATAGTAGATCTTGTTATAATTTTGAGAAGTGATTTAGCAATATTGCAAGATACTAAGCAATGCTTTAAATGCATATATTAAACATATAAAACATTTTCTATGATTCCTAACCCTTTATCAATACTATTGCCTGTCATCATAACATTTTTCATAAAATTCTGAATAAAGGTAATTTCAAATTAATAAGTTAAAAGTCATACATAATTTTTAAGTGCCAAATATTATAAAAGAAAACAAATGATAGTCTGCTCTAAAGTCTTCAACAGTTGAGAGTCACTGAGACAAATATTTACTGGATATTTTGAGTCACAAATTTTCAAACTTGTCATAGGTTCTTTTCCAAAAATAAAATGTAAAACTTACTTCTTTTAATTTTCCAATGGTATCAGTTTGGTCTTCAATGATTTTGCACTTAATTCTTAATGCATCAGTATCACGCTCATTTGCCTTTCGCAGAGAATCATTCTCTCTACATAAGCTTTCAATTTCAGCTTCAAGTTTTCCACGATCTTGGGCTAGAGAAGATCCTATGAAGCAAACATTGTCAGCAATAAACTTAAAAGGATCTTGGGTGATTTGTACTTTATGAACATCTAATTTAACAGTGTATATTGTTATAAATGAACAGAAAAGCTGGATAAGAAAAAAAAATAAATATGCAACTATATGAAGAGGAAAGCATAAGAGAACAAAAAGGCCTTCTAAAACAGCCGTGGCTACTTAATAACCTAAAACCACAAAGCAAGAATAAGTAACTCAGGATTGTAATGTTTAATTGGTCATTTTTGGCATTCAAACAAACAAAATTATATTAAAGATTCCTATATGGGACAGACTAGCAAGCAATGATTCATTAAGAAAAACATCTATTTATTCATAATTTATAAGGTACCTATGAATGCCATAGTGTCTATCTCCTGCTTTATAGTGACTGAGTGGAAAGAGAATGAGATCAAGAGTTTAACTAAACCTAAAGTGGTTTTCATTCAGACACTGTTTCACATGTCACCATGCATAACAGGATAAAGTTACCAACATTAAAAGAAGTTACCATTTTTAGGAAAAAATTGATGCTGCATGTAGTACAAATAATTTAAAATCATTGTATAAAAAGATTTTCAATGACTTAGTTATAAAGGGATACTTGCTTAGAAAAGCAACCAAACTACACTGGGAAGAAAACAAAAACAATCAGAACTATAACTTCATAATTGGTGTAATATACTATTTTCGTCCCATTTCCTAAAAGACATTTCATTACTGTCGTGCTCACAAATGCCTATGTAGCCATCCATATAAAGTGTGGCCTTCTTTCTTGGTATGTCTAGGCAAAGTGAAGCCCCCCTTCCAATTCTCTTTGAGACCCAGATTTGTTGGTTTGGAAGAATGGGCTATTAATCCTTTGAAAATTTAATAATTTTACCCTGTAGTGCCAGTTCCTGTCCCCATACTTTTCTTTCTGTCCTTAAACCATAAATTAGTGATTCCTTGGCTGCTAGTTCAGAAATAAGCTGGACTTTTTCATGCTTGAGAAGTTCTATTTGAATACTTTTCTGCTTGTCATCCTCAATCAGAATTTCAAGGGTGTTGATTTGATTCTGTATACCCCCAAGAAACATGAAAAAAAAAAAAAAAGAATGCAATTATATTTAAGTGTTTTAGTTTTTTTTGCATTTCAAGGACAAAAATGTTATTCAATAAATACACAGTAAATGCTGCTAAATTTTCTATTAAAAAAGTTTCAGTTCTATTAACTGAAGATATATATAAGTCATGTAGTATAAAGTAAATTTTAAGAGGTTACTCCTTTAAACCCTGTGAATTAAAGTCTAATATATTAAAAAAACTTATAGACGTAATACTCAAAATTTCTGATTAGAAATTTATATTAATACTCTAAAGGTCACTTTCAGGAATTAAGTCCTTTATGGGACAAAATATCACTAATGGTTAAAATCAAGACAATAGCAACAAAGATATTCAGAAATTATTATAGTGAAGTATATCTAAAAACTACTATAAGAGCACAATTAATATGAGTGATTCACACTGTGTTACCTCAATCAGTATCACTGCCACAATTTTTGTTATACTATGGTATAAATGGAACCTTTTCATATACTTCATAAAGCTCACCTATTTTACTTCACACTTTGTTATAAGCACTATAACCTGTGAAATCATGGTTTAAGATCCTACTTACTTTTGTCATTCACGTCAAATGCATAATTACTTAAAAGTTCTTAGTGGCATGATCCCTAAAACCATCCTAACACACTTGAGAAAAGAATATAAAAATTAAAAAGGAAATATAATGTTATAATATCTTACCTGTAAATTTGCTGTTGTTTCCTGTTTCATTTTGGAAACTTCTGCAAGTTTTGTTTTTTGTTCTTTCACCATACAGGTCAGATCTTTAATTAAAGTGGAAGACTCATTTTCTTTTCGTTGAGCCCAAATAAGAGCATGCTTGCTCTTTGCTAACTCAGTTGCAACATTTTCAAAACCATCTTTAACCTATATTTCAAAATTGCATCATAAATAACAGATCTCCAAATATTTAGCAATTACCTGTTTCTGGAAACAGCTTAATTCTTTCCTTTTTTAGAATCCCAGTTTTAGCAAAAGAATAAAACTACTGGGCCTCCCTTGTGGTGCAGTGGGTTGAGTGCAGGGCTGTGGAGATGTCGGCGGCTGAGTTGCAAGTTCGATGTCAGGTTAGGGAAATTCCCACATGGTGCAGCAGAACTCTCCTGCCTTGCCTGCTCCCCTCAGCAGTGTACTTCAGTAGATCTGCCTGTTCTGCTCCCCACTCTGTCTCTGATGAACCCTCTCACTGCCCCACATCTCTGGCCTGCACCCCAGCTTGTATGCAGAAAATAAATAAATCTTAAAAAAAAAAAGATAAACTTACTGATACAATTTGTTTCAATCTATTAATTTCCAGATACTGAAACAGAGACCCATGGAGGTTAATTATTTCCCCACAATCACCCAGGGAGTTAGTGTCAGAACTAAAATCAGAATTAATTCAATCAATAAATATTTACTGAGGACCAGTTATATGCCAGCCATTAAGCACAGACGGAAATCTCTCCTTTTGAAAAGCTTACTTCCTAGTACATAGAGACTGAAAATATAACAATAAGCACAATAAATTATACATTATATTAGATGATACTACATGCTTAGATTAAATAAAGCAGAGTCAGAGGATTTTGATGATAACTATGCAGAAAGGTGAGGAGAGAATTCTAGGGGTGAAATGAAGAGAAGGGCAGCACGAGATGAAATCAGCTAAACTGTGCAGAGTTTTAATAAAACTGAATAAAATGGAGAGAGACAATACAAATCTTTGAGCAGAGAAGTTATATGATCTAACTTACATTTAAAAAGAAAGTTCTAGCTGCTATATGTTGAGCATAAACAGAAATGGGTCAAGAATGGACGAAGGATGACTAACTAGGAATCTCTAGGAGTAAGAAAGAGAAAAGACAAAGTGGCAGTTATAGAGGTGGTGAGAAATGAAATGTATTTTTAAAATAGTGGTGACTGAATCTCTTAAGGGGTCATAGTGATTATTCTTAAGTGGATCTGTTAAGGGATCTGGAACATGAGATAAAGAGTTAAGATTCTAATGCGTTTGACCATAGCACCAAAGGATAGAGTTGTCATTAACGTATGTAGGAAGACTGGTTAATTAGAAGCTTTAGGGTCAGATCAGTGTTATGATAAATACATAAATGGTTAGATAAGTGTGTCATTCAGGCAAAATGTCCAGGCTGGAGTTATAAACATGGACATCTTCAGTGTACAGATGCTATGTAAAATCATGATAGTGGAGGAGTTCACCAGGAATTTAAGGACTGAAATTTGGGTATTTCAATAATGAAATATTAGAGAAGAAGAACGGAAACTAACAAATAAAACTGACAAAACAATAAAAAGCCAAGAAAATCAAGAGATATAGTCTGATTAAAGAATCTAGAAAATGAGGAAGAGATCAACTCTGTCAGCGCTGCTCAAAAATAAAATATATATAAGGCCTAAACTGACTAAAGCTTTTCACAGTGTGGTTATTGCTGGTGGCCATGACTAGAACAACAGATACGAAAAGTCTGACTGAAGCAGGTTAACGGAGAAAAGGACACAAGGGACCACGGTGATGGGTCATGGGTGAATTGGTGGTGGATTACCCAAGGGGAATACAATTTGTAAAAAATATAAATAACAATAATAAAAAGAAATAGAAAAATCAAACACGGTAAATACTAATTTTAGAAAGTTCTGTTGTAACCGGAGGCAGAGATAAAGGTAGCAGACAGAAGGGGAAATGGGATTAAGACAGTTGCCCAAAGTTGACAACAATTAAAACAGGTTTGTAGTGAAAAGGAAAGATCCAATATAAAGGGAAAATGTGTAGATGTGAGAGAGAGAATCTGATAGAGCTATATCCGTAAGTAGTCAAAAGGAAACAGGATCCAGTGTGTACTTGGGGCACTGGCCTTAGGAGCAAGATTATTACTCTACAGAAGGGGTTGCCAACTTTTTTTGGTGGAGTCAAACAGTAAATAGGCTTTGTAAGCCAGGTCATACAGTCTGTGTTGCAAGTGTTCAAATCTGCTGTTGTAACATGAAAGTAGCACAGATAGCAAATGAGCATGATTTACTACAATAAAATGAGCATGATTTACTACAATAAAACTTCATTTACGAAAAGTTCGTTTTTAGTCTGTTAATCCCTGCTCTCTATTAATAGGAAAGAACTAAGGTATCCCAAATCCTATTCCAGTGCTCTCTTTACTTGAGCACTTATAATCTCTTTGTTTTTGCAACAGCACTGAAGATTGAAATTATTTAGATAAAGAAACTAAGGCTCTATAAAGAATTTTAGTAATTTTCTAAGACCATTTAGTCAGCATGTAAACAGAGCTATAATTTTAAAAAGTAGTCCTTTCATCAAACTCTATTTTACTAATTCTGTTTTCAATAAAGAACCAGATGCCAATTCTTACATCTTTAAATCTTCTGGCTTCAACAGTTAAAGCAATACGGAATTCATTTTCTAAATCCGCATACTGTTGATTTAAGACATCGATTTTTTCTTGATATTCTTTTATATCTTGCTCATGCTTTCTCTCTTCGTTAGCTATTTGTTTAGCTAGGGCTTCCTGGAACTCAGCATTACTAATAAACTCCTTTGCCTGAAGTTCTTTCCTGGAATGAAAAACAAAAGTCACAGGAGTCTATTCACTTGAAAAAAAAAAAAACAAACTTCAAATAATTTAAGATATACTATATTCCTATTATTAATTTGAGATCAGCATCTCAATTTCAAACACAGAAACTGGGTATAAGAATGTAGACAAAGAGTATGAGTCTTAGTTGATTGTGCATTCAGTAGTGATGGGGATAGAGGAACATGCCAAATTTTAACTTTGAGATAGTTCAGAAATCATTCTATGATGTTTAAAATTCCTGTGATGCATTGTAGAAGTAAAGTTCTGCTTTACTGTATCTTCTACTTTGGCTGAATCTTTGACTTACAATACAGACAGTCCTACTGGTACTGGTGGTCGCTTAATAAAGTCAGTTAGAGTGTGCAATTACTCAACATCTTTTTGATATGGGGCCAGTTTTTGAAATGTGAGCTTATTCTTTTAGAATTCATTAATACTTTTCTTGAATAAATCAAACCCACAATATAAAGTTTACCATTTCCTGTTTTAACAAGTTGAAAGATGTGTGTGAAGGAAACTAAGTATAAAATCCTAGATTTTTGTTAATATTTTCCTCCCATTTTTATAGTTGTTCTGCTCATACATCAGAATTCTCCCCAGACTATAAAAATTAATTTATACATTAAACATTTTATTCATGTCAGTAAAAAACAAAACAAATTTGGGAAAAACACAATTAACCCATTGACGATCACACAATTCTACCAGTAGGGCAGTAAGTAGACTAACTAAATGTGTTCAAATACCATAGACTTTACAGAACAGGTACTGGTAAACTACAGCCCATGGGCCAACTCTGGCCTACTGTCCCTTTTTTATGGAACACAACTGTGCCAATTTTTCACATATTCTCTATGGCCACTTCTTCGCTTTTATAAAGGAATAGGTAGGTATGGCCTGCAAAAACTAAACTGCTTTCAAGCTTGTTCTTCACAGGAAAAGATCATTTAGCAGAATATAGACTATTGATTAATTTAATAAGTATCTACTAAAAGGCCAATTAAAATAGCTGTCTCTATAATGTAACAATCAACTTTTAGTTGGATCTGGAGAAATACAAAAGGAGTTCAATATTGTAAGTGTATACTGTAATAAATACATAATATACATAATAAAGATACCTATTTGTTTTAAATAGTTCTTACTACACAACTGTAATTCTAATACATACATAAAGAGTCCATGAGTTAATTCTTTCAGACTTCACCACTGTCTAGTTTTAGGTATTTGGCAGAGCGGAACCAATAGCTTTCTTTGCCTTTTTTAAAAAAGTATTTTTCTGATATATTTTCCATTTACCTGTGTTCTTGTTCTTTCATTGCAAGAAGTTCGTGAAGTTGTTGCACTTGTTCTTTTTCGTGATGAAGGGAAGTTCTAAGTAAGCTTATTTCTCTATCAGCAGCTGCAGCTTTTAGCTCTACCTCTTGAATAAGTCTCATCTGAGTAAAATACACACAACTATAGCATTTAGATAATCATCGCTCTTGCTATTTTAATGCCAGCTTCCCAAAGTTCCTTATAAATAACAGATTTAGTATCTAAGCACCCAGCGACTGCTTTCTCATAACACAAGCCTAACAACCTGCAATATTTCCACCAACTCTCCTTATAATTTCTTTATGAGGCTAGTACTCTTAACTCTAAAATAATTCCACAGGTTAAACTACTGTCACATTTAAATTACTCTTTGCATATAGCCTAACATCACCTGATTCCTACATAATAATATATTGATAATTTGCTTCAGAACAGAAACCATGAATTTGTGTTAGTTCATGTGACTATAAGATTAAGACAAGCAAATACCTGTGCCGCTTGCTGTTGCCCTTTTTGCCTCTCCATTTTTTCTAATGCTTTTTCCAGGGTTCTTAAATGCTTAATGTGATCATCTTGTTGCTCTCTTGCTTTAATCAATTCAATAGTTAGTTTTTTAACTTCATTCTGAAGTTTCTGAACCATAATTTCAAGTTGTACTTTGGCACTTCTCTCTTTAAAAATAATTTCCTTTAGCCTAAAACAGAAATCAAAATGTGCCTTTAATAATATTATCCATACAAGAGGATAAAAGAGGATAAAAATTGTAGTCAACATTAAAAATTACAGTGGAGAGGAAGAACTGAATATTTTGTCATGAGATAAAAAAAATTGCCTGAAAAACAGTATAATATGCCTAGCTCCCATTCTTGAAATTAACGTTGTGCCAAGAAGGAAAATATTCTACATAAATTAATGAAACTTATGTGAACTTTATGTAAAACAACGCATTACTAAAGACCTGATTTACTTGAGGCATTGTGCTAGGTGTGGGCTTAGCAAGCAAACAAGATGAGTAAGACACAGCCCGTGCCTTCAAGGAGCTCAGTATCTATTAAAGGAAACAAAGATACATTTATTTATACATACAAGCTGGGGTACAGGCCAGAGGCGTGGGGCGGCGAGAGGGTTCACCAGATACAGAGTGGGGAGCAGAACAGGCAGATCAGAAATACACTGCTGAGGGGAGCAGCGGGCGAGGCAGGAGAGGTCTGCCGCACCATGTGGGATTCTCCCCGGCTGGGCGTCGAACTCGCTTTGTGCGCTGCCGACACCTCCACAGCGCAGCGCTCAACCGCTGCGCCACCAGGGAGGCCCACAAAGATACATTTATAATGCTTTGTGAGGGAAGTGATCTGTGAATAAATACCCGGAAGTCAACTTTTGACTTTCCCAAATAATAAGTATTGGTCCCAATTTTTGTATTAGTCAGAAGCCAATAAACTCTTAACTAAGTTAAGTAAAAAGGGAGAATGTATTGACCCACATAAATAACCCAGAGGATGGGGCGGCACTACACTGAAGGACGACTGAAATCAAGCACATGAACACCATTGAGACTCTAATTCCAACAGGCTGGTTGCAATCTTTCCTACCGTAGGCTTCTTCATATTGTATGGAGGGGTCAGTAGGAGGCTATAACATCTCTAGTTTCATAGTCTAACAGCACAGAGAACCAAACAGAAAAGATATTCTAGCTCAACATTGAAGGGCTCTAGAAAAGGTTCTGATTAGTCCAATTTGGTTCATATGCTAAGTACATGCAGCAATCACCGTGGCACAGGCTAAGGCATAACGTTCACCCAATCTGGGTCAGGTGCTCAGCTCTTAACCAATTATTATAGGCAGAGAACTGGTTGATAATAGAATGCAAGTCTAGTGTTTGGAAAGGGGGCAGTGACTATCAAAGACACAACTGTATGATGGGGTTACTGAGCTAGGCAGTCATTTGAAAGGGCATCTACTGTAATTTCCAAGCTGTAACCGAAAAAAAAAAAAATCCAATATTCCATAAGATAGTGATTTCTCCAGTTCTTGTCCTTACATTCTCTTCTCTTGCCTTTGAGGGTAGTTTCTAACTGGTCTTCCTCTGTTCATTCTCTTACTTAACCTATTAGTTTGGTAGGCTTTATGAAAAGAATATTGGAATTTATTTTGTGCACTATTAAGGGGGATGGGAGCAGAGAAGCTACAGATCAGTAGAATTAGGACAATCATCTAAGCAAGACATAAGGGCCTAAACAAAGACATGAATTTGGAGATATAGAGGAAGTAGTTCAAGATCTTTTAAGAAGTAAAATGAAGGTGGTATCACTACCAGCTGCCTGTGACATATGACATATGAGAAGAGGAAGGAAGCAAAATAATTATTCAGAAATCTCTAACTTTGGTGGCTGACTGGACAGAACACCATTTATTAGGAGAAGAAATATAAAATAAGAGGGCAGGATAAGTCTACCTAAGGCTGTGCTGACTTAATAAGACACCTATGAGCAATGTAGGCAAGGCATTTTTAGTATATGATTAGATGAAGAGATCTGCTTATCAGGAACTCTGGATAGTGAAGGTTTGGGGCCTTACAGGCCCCCAAGGATGGTATTAGAAGCATAGTAGAGAAGATTATTTTTTGAGATAATATACACTCAGAGTATACAGATATCAGACTCTGTGTTAGGTATGAGGAATAGAGAGTCCCTGTATATACCAAGTCACACAAGGGACTATAAGGATCTAATCCTAAACAAACATTTGGGGTACAGATAAAAGCAAGATCAGAGAAAACGAAAGCTGAATTTTCAAGAGAATCATGAATATTTAATGTGGGAAATGTGGCACACAATAGAGAGGTTAAGGAAGGTCAAGACAAGTGTGCCTGAAGCCTTCCAATCTAAATGAAATCTGGCTAGAATTCCTAGACGTAACTTCCTCTACTATGCTACTAAATAATACCTACAAAATAGAACAAAGCAAAAATTCATACACATGTAACTAAAAACAAGAGAATACATAAAGCTGAAATGTAGGAGGAATTTCAAGTACAAAACAAATGGAACTAAATTAAAATAAAAACAACAACTAGACCACCCAAGGTTTGTCTCATAAAATTGAATCTTTCTGAAGGCAAAAAAGATGTATTTGAAGAAACAAAAAAAAGCATATGTATCCTTTCTTCCAACGACTATTTAAAATTCAGGCTCTCATAATCTAGCATTATACTATCTTGGCTCTCTAAACACCCAATGCAAAGTGCTATTTTTCTGAGGTAATCTGAGGATTATTCTGTTTCTTTACCCCGTCTGACATCTTAATTGTATCCGTCAATAATAGTTCCCAAGATAAATAAGGCAGGAAGTTGGTAGGTGGTGGTGGGTTGTAAAAACAAGTGGTAGCATAATGCAATATAACTTGCATAGTTACAGAGGCTCTCACAGAACACATTGGGTACTGTAATTTTCCTTATATTCATTTCATAGGTACAAAGTATGAGAGAATCAGGTACTGGAGGATAGAAAATAAATTAGTACCAAAAAACTTTACTTGTTAAACACCAAAAAGGACCTGGGAATTGGGTTGGAAGCTGTGTTTGTCAACTTATTTCTCAATTAAGATTGTAAAAGTGAATTAGCTATTGTATAATTAGACAAAAAATGGAACCAAGAGCAACTTCCCCAAACCTATTTGTTGGCAAATACCAACAGAAATCTAGTCCTCATTCAAGGATTAGAAGAGATAAAAATCAATAGAAACTATATTAAAATAAAAATCTTACAATTCTTCAAGAAAAAATATAACTTTAGAAATAATTACCTACAGGAAATAGAAAAAAGGGTTATTATAATTTCATAAAACTGTTTTGTATACCCACAGAATGGAATAAGTCAGCCTGTCTTAAAGAATATAATACAGGAAAACAAAAAACAGATGAAGTGTGAAATGGAATGCCTAATAAGCAAAAACAGAAACATTAGAATTAAGAAACCTGGGTGGTTACCAAAGTTCATTATGGAGAAGAATATATAATATAGACTGAATTAGAGTGTAAAAAAAGTTTGCCTTCTCCCACCCTTTACAAAAACCAAGACTATACTGAAAGTTTGTCAATCCCTGTTCAAGTCTTCTGCTTTTCTTCACTTACAATTCTTTGTTCAAATGACACGTCCCAGCTTGAGGGCTCAAACAAATGTACCCTAAATCCTCCATTTATATAACAAGCTAACATTGCACTAAATTTCAAACTAAAACCACATATAATATTTTTTATTATACTACAGCTCGCTACTAAGGTTTTTCTATTCCAATTTCAGTATTCTTTGTGCTATGAGATATCTAGTACAAATAGAATATAGAATTTTTTCCTTACCTGTCAGTCGTAATTAGAGCCAGGCTATGAATATCATTTTTTTCATTTGCATGTTCATGCAATTTATCAATATAATCCCTGAGTTTCTTTTCAGCTTGTTCAGCTTTCCATCTCTTCTCTCTCTCTTGGTCTAGCTCTTCAACAAGTGCCTGAAAGAAAGCAATAGTGTTATGCGAAATTGAAAAAGTTACCTAATTTCTGATAGGCTCAGTTTTCTCATTTATAATATGGGAATCAACAATATATAATTCTAAGAGCTGTAGCGAGAATTTAACACATTAATGGAAGTAAGGCATATAGAACTGTGTAGAATGGTGCCTGGCACATATTAATCACTTAGTAAATGTTAGCTGCTATTTTTGTTGTCATAAGTTTTCCGAAGGACTTCTTGGAGAAGACCAGTAGATTTCTTTAGATATTCAAAAGAGATCCCAAAGTTAGGAACCAGAGTTTTAATAAATAAGGCTGAAATGAGAAATTCAGTGTCTGTTTTCACCTCCACAAGCATATAGTAAATAAACATGCAATTTCCATTCCTTTAAAAATTACAAAAATAGTAATGTTACAGAAAATCTGGAAATCAGGAAGGGGAAAAAAAAACCAATCAAACCATCCCAATAAAGAAACATAATATTTTGCTCATAAAAACAGGCATTAATTTTCTTGGACTACCTTTGTATTTAAAACCAACATTATTCACATTCCTTTTTTCTTAATCTCCTAACTCATACCCGGTAAGTGTTGTCTTCTGAGTTACTTCTGTCTACTTTAATTATTTCATTCTTTGGCACTTCTGATTCTTCTACTATATTACTACTGCTTGTTAATGATGATCTTACATATACATCTTTAAAGAAAGGTGGTTTCATTCTACGATTACAACTGCAAAGAATAAAACACAAGAAGTAATCCAAAAAAATGTATAATATTTATACTTATTCATAACTTAGGCAAGGACCATTACCATAAAGGAGTTCTATTATGTAAATCTGTATGGATATAATGATCAAATCTAAGCCAGCAATGCTTAAAAATCAAGTCTTTAACTTTAGAAAAGAAAAACCTCACAATGAGATAGCTTCAAGGAAGAAGTCAGCAATATTAACTTCTGTGTACCTTATTTGAATTTTTAAAATTAAAACAAGTACCTCATAAAAGGGTTGCTATTTTTACAGTGGTGCCTAATAGTCTGAATTGTTTTGTAATAATACGGAATTTTTGATCTTCGAGGAATTTTCCTATTGCATTCTTTTCTGTTTCCAAAGTCACTTTCAGAAGTCACATCTGTACAGTCCATTTTTGGTTTAAGGTCTTTCTCGGGAACATTATCTATTAAAGAATTAGAAGTCTAGAATATAAAAAAAAAAAGTTCGGTAAACACTTAACTCAAATCCA
Organism: Scalopus aquaticus; assembly: GCA_004024925.1. Classification (NCBI taxonomy): domain Eukaryota; kingdom Metazoa; phylum Chordata; class Mammalia; order Eulipotyphla; family Talpidae; genus Scalopus; species Scalopus aquaticus. The sequence continues at coordinate 19,619 of PVIJ01004887.1, read as the reverse complement.
AAATTTCCTAACCTGTATGACTTTTTACAAGATCAAAGGTTTATAAACTACGAATACTTGGAACTAAAGATGGAATTCAGTTTCCGATACGAAGAAGTAAGTTTTTATGAGATTGACTCTCCTAAGGTAACAGTTATAAATGCTGGGAAAAATAAAACAGAACAACAAACAAAAACTAGCTCGAAGGCCTTGGAATTTGAAACTTAGAAAAATGACCAGAATGAGGTGTTTTTTGCTTTCATGGCTTTTAGCCTGAGGACATATTACAAAAGCACTTCACAGGGAGTCTTAAAACAGATAGAAAAGCCACAGAACTTGGGGCTGAAGAATCAGAGAACAGTATGGAGCAGACTGCAAGAAGCCCAGTAAGGGGTCTAAGAAATGAACTATTGTTCTTTATAGCATAAGCTCAAGCAAATCAAATGCTTGCTACAACAAACATATCAACATTCTTTAGAGACAACCTGTAGATTCTCCACAACTCAACATTCAGAATGAACAGGATAAAATCCAATATTACTCACCAGAAAAAGAATGGGAAAATATGAACTACTCTCAAGAGAAAAAACAATCAATGGCGAGCCAAGAGGACCCAAATGTTCACATGAGCAGATAAGAACTATTACAAATTAATGATAAGTATGCTCAGTAATATAGGTGAACTTGAATATAGTTCAAGTGGATAGTATTTAGTATAAAGAATACAGGGGGCAAAAAAGTTGGTAAGATGTACAGAGCCCCAGGAAATCATGGGGCAATATCAAAAGGTCTTAGTAGAATCTGGAAAGAGACGAGAGAGAGAATGGGACAGAAAAATATTGCAGAAATGATGTCCAAAAATATTCCAAATTGGGTAAAGACGTAAGTATTTAAAAATCTCAGGAATCTTAAGCAGGAATACTGGGCAGAAAATCATCCATAAGCACAATGTAACCAAACTGATGAAAAGCGGAACTAAAGATAAATTCTTGAAAGGAGACAAAGAAAAACAATTACGTACGAAGTCAATAATTTTAATTGTTAGTTGAATTTGCATTCAAAGATATGGAGGTTAGGAGATAGTACTAAAAGGAAAAATAATGTTCTAGAATTCTAAATGCAGCAAAAATATCCTTCAAGAAGACAAACTGAAGAGAATATGCTGTTTTCAGAGGTGCGCTTCACTTCAAGATATGCTAAAGGACGTGCAAGATAGAAGTCCTAACTGAAGAAAAAGAGTGTCAGATAGAAACTGAAGTTCTGAAAGCAATGAAACCATCACATCATATTCAGGTAAACACAAATGACTTTCAAATATTTTTTTACTCTTACTTTCTTTAAAGTAAACATTAAAACACTGTCTTGTAGAGTTTATCATACACCCAAATTAAATATATGTGACAACTATAACAAAGTATAATGGGTATAAGAATTTTACATTTTACATGCATTTTATTTTCAGTATACTTTGAAAAGTTAGTTTTAGAGCAACCATGCACACACACACACACGCACACAACAGAAGTGTGACTAAGGTACCAATAAACAAGTAATGCTGAATTCTAAAAATATGTATAAGAGAAGTAGGGAAGCTGGAAAAAATGAACCAAAAAAAAGCAGAAAACACACAATACAATGGTATACCTAAATCTAATTTTATTAATGCTTACAATAAATGTTAATGGACATTAACTCATCAAAAGAAGTTACGGCTGAACTGAATTAAATAAAAGGGTCCACCTATATACAACCAACTTTAAATACAAATATATCGACAAATTAAAAATAAATGGATGTCATAATGAGCTACCACTTCACACCCAGTAGAATGGCTATCATCAAAATAGAAATAACAAGCTGGTGAGGCTGTGTAGAACTTGAAATCTTCATACACTGATAGTGGCAATGCAAAATGGTAGTTACTTTGGAAGTAGTTCTCAGAAAGCCAAACACAGAATTATGTCAACTAGAAACTTCACTACTATGGCCAAAAGAAATAAAACTTGTATCTACACAAAAGCCTCTATATGAATGTTCCCAGCAGCATTATTCATAGTAGCCACTAAGTGGAAGTTACCTAAATGTTCATCAAATAATAACAGGTACATAAAATATAGCATATTTATAAGATGGACTATTATTTGATAATAAAACTAAAGGAAGCACTGATACATGCTACAAAATGAATGAAACTTAAAAATATGCTAAATGAAAGAAGCTAGTCACAAAGAACAACACATAATGTAAGAATCTATTTATGTGAAATTTCTGGGGTAGGCAAGACCATAAAGAAAACAGATTAGTAACTGCCTACTGGAATGACAATAACTCCCTAATGAATACAAGCCAATGAATTATGTGTTAAGTGAATTATAGCTTAAAAAATGCACTGCATTCTGGGAGATGTGGTGTTTAAGAAATAGCGGTCACTGTAGATCAGAGCAAGTATGCTAGCGCTGGGGTCAGAAACCCAAATAGCAGTGAATTCTTAGAATTATATTCATCCTCACAGCTCAGAAATTCTAAAAGCCACAGAACTAATAGCGGGGGTAAAAAGGGATTACTAACTCAGGAAAATAGAGATTAAATTGGTAAGCATCTGTTGTAAATAGAAATTGAAGCAGGAACTATATAAATCAATTTGCTATTCACCTAAGTTTTAAAAGTGGTTTTTGACCACTACACAGGTAAAGAGAACAAAATAACACATATCCTCAACAACTAATAAACACTTGGAATTCTCATTTTACTTAAGATTGAAATAAAAGATGGATAAGCAGAAATAATGTGAAGTAGAGCAAAACAAAGGAGTTACACAATAAAGACTTGAGGGTTACCAAGGAAAATAAGTGAAAAAAATCATGAAAAAATTCTTTACCTAACATTACGATAACGGACTCCCATAAAGGAAAATATACATACAGACCAGTATGTTAAATAGATTGTTTTTCATTTGATGAGCTTGTACACAACGTTAATTTTGCATTTTCTTAATAACGTTTCTTCAACAAACATTGCTTAGAAAAACAAGAAAAATAGTTACACCACGGAGAAGCTGAAAAATTTGATCATATAATTTCTCAAGTTTCACCTCATTCTGAAAATTGTCTTCATGATTAACTTTCTCTGGTTCAGAAGATGGACACACAGATATAAAAGATGTCATATCAGCTTCTGTTTGTGTACTTGCAAACTGATCCAAAGGCACTATCTCATCGATGGGTGGTGTTACCACTGGTATACTATCAATGATCTACAACACAGAAACAAACCAAAATCATCTAAACTTACATTTACCTATTAATTAAAATTTGAGGGTGTATTTTATATTAGGAAAAAAATACATACCTCATCTTCACTTATATTTAGGGGAGAATTAGAAGAAACTAAATTATCCAAAAGACCTAAGCACTGTAGATGCGATGAATTCATTTCTGACAAATTTACCGGTTCACCAAACACATTCTTGCAATCTAAAGTTCTAAGTTGTGGCAAAGTCTGGAGAATAACTGCTCTGTACCCTTGGAAAAGAAATTATTGAAAATGAAAAAAATTTAAAAAGAAAAGGTTAATTATTTACAGAATAATCCAGATTTATCAGCTACCAGATCCATAATCCAAATGATAACAGTTTTGGAACGCAAGGATAAGCTTGTAATCCCTAGGTCCCCCAACCCTCCTGATGCTCATAAATTTAAAATTATCACCCTTTGATTTATCTTTTCATAAAATTGCTTTAGAGATATAAATGTTGATTATTCTAGATAGGAAGCCAAATGTTATTTATTTTAATATGATTAGAATAAATATAAATCAGGATGTAGACAATAACCAGAGTCAGATTTTAGCTAGTGAGGCCTCCAGCATTAGTAAATGAAACATACCCACTTCCCTCGTAAATAAGATGAAGTCAGGCAATCTATTAAGTATTCAAGAACATGTTTATTTTTCCTAATCCGGCAAATTAACATTAATTCGGTATTTAGGCTAACAGAAACACTTTCATTTTAACTATAATATTAAAACCACATATTTCTAACAAAGACTGATAAAATAGCTGGAAGAATTCTTTCGTACGGGAAGTTAATATATGAAATTTTAAGGGAAGAAAAATAATTTCAGCAATGAGTAATCACTGCAATTCTGGGGAGAGGGAACTGTATTGAAATCCCTTACCAAAGAAAGACAGTTAAAACAAAAGTCATAATACAGGAATAAGTTGCCAAAAAAAAAAAAAAAATCCAACTTGTAAATTAGTAGAGAAAAATAAAATTTTCTTCTGATTAGAGAATTTCCCCAGAAAAATAAAATCTGCTGTGATATTTAGGGAGACTATCATTATATGGTCTTTCATCTCAAATCTATCCTTTTGTGAAATAAAATTATTAAAACAAGTTTCCATTTGGGGAAAAACCTTTTCATAGTTGGATATTTATGATAAAATGGAGCTTCTGTAGTAAACTTCTAACCAAGCTGATCTTTAGAATGTAAAGTTAGAATGTAGAATATTCCACATTTGTGTTCTAGTGCTTGGCTAAGCAATCATGATAAATTAATTCTGGTCGCTTTATCTTTGCTAAGTTTAAAGATTCTGAATTAGACCAAAGGTCACTTCAGCAGCATCATGTACATATGTTATTGTTCTTTAAAAATAATAGTTGATTTATTAACAATTTAATACATTCAAATAGTATAAAATACAAATTATACATACTTTAAGTCTTCCTATGTTCCCAGTTACCCATCCATATTTCCTGATCCCAGCTACCTAATAATGGAATTATACTATCAGATGTCTTGGTATCCTTTTAGATATATTATGTAGATACACAGCAAATAAAACACATATATTAATTACCTTTTCACAAACTAATAGCCCACTATATGCAAGGTTTTGCAACTTGCTTGCTTTTCTTTCTCTTAACAGCGTGTCTTGGATATTGCAGTATATCAGTAGCTAAAAGAGATTCTACATATCTTTTTATGGCCATGTAGTATAAGATATAGTAGAATGGTATAAATTAATTTTGAGGCATTCACTTATTAACTACAGATATATCTAAATAGTACTTATCTGTTCATCTTGTGCTGTTATTTTAACAGCAATTTAGAATCTCTAAAAAATAATTTATTTGCAATGATGTTTTCCAAATATATAATAAAAAGTTGCAAAGATTAGGACAAATAAGTCACAGACACCAACTGCAGGAAATAAATATTATTTATTACAAAAATACTATATTAATTGTCCATACCTGGTAACTGACAGACAGGATTATCCTCTCCATTTTTATCCAAAATAAGATGAGTCAAGAAGTGTAATCCTACTGTACACTGAAGTAAGTGATGGATGCTATCTATAAAATTCCTATGTAGATCAATATATCTAAGTTTATATTTAATCCCATGAAGGGGAACCAAACCTGCAATAGAAAAAAGTTCTTTTTGTTGTTACAGTAGTAATTTTTTCAAGTCTTAAAACCTTTCTGCGAAGAGCGTTATCTGACAAATAGGGATAGGCAAAATGTTGTTTTGAAGAAAACACATGCTTGACATTTCTTTTTGGTCTTAGTCCAAAGTTTCCTAGATTCTGGTTAAAACATTATTCTGCCCAAATAGGTCTTTCCATAAAAGTTTTTTGTGCTATGGATCACTCAGGTTTTGTGTTTTTATTCAGTTTCAGCTTTAACACCAACAAAAAAGACTTATGACAAAAGCACACCTCCAAATGAGATTTAACATAAAAGTTTTGATCATTATTCAGTTTTTCAATATGCTGTGCTCAAGAAGACTATCTCATCACATGTGGCAAATATTTAGTATCATAAAAAAATGAACATATCTACTTACCACTAAGATCATTTATGTGGTTATAAGATAAATTCAGTCTAGTCAGATTAACCAGTGCTTCAAGTCCTAAAATTAGGATTCAAACAATCAATTAATTAGTTACAAAGTGATAAACATTACAATATTACATGAGATTGTTTTGAAATAAATCTAAAGTTTGATAACTGAATTTTATGAGTATTTTGTGAAATACTTTCAAAAGGGACTTAAATCACCTTCCTTATACAAACTATTAAATGATAATCAGTTACAAACCTTCTATTCTTGTAATCAAATTGCAGGACAAATTCAAAGTACATAGTTTAGTCAGTGTGCTGAGCCCTTCAATTTGACTTATTTGGTTAGATGATAGATCTAAATGTTTCAAATTCCAAATATGATCAATGGCGTTGATCTTTGAGATATTATTGCAATGAAGATTGATGGCATGAAGGGTCGAATTTAAAGATAATTCTGATATGCTACAAAAGAAAATGATATTATCAAAAACAAGTTAAAAATGGATTTTAAAATCATGACCAAATAATTAAAAATTAACAAAACAGCATATAATCTATCTAAATCTATACTATCTATATAGATAATAAGCATATATATTATATATAGATAATAAGTATACATTCTATTCACCATGTAATGAAATCCTTTCTTCTTCTGGCAGTTTTGATATGTCTCAAAGGTACAGTGCTTCTTACCAGAAACCAGTATTTTGGTTCATTTATATAAGCAAGAAACCCACTTAATTGAGGCAAGTGCCCTGGGCATTTCTAGCTTCTGTATAAACACAAAGTCATAAGCATACTATAATTGTAAAGCTCTCAAATTATAATAACCCAGTTCAAATCTGCACTCTACCATCTTTTTTGCTGTTACTTGAGAAAATGAACTAACTAACCTCTCTAAGTATCAGTTTCCTCATCTCATTTAATCTTCACAGTTCTAAGCAGTAACATAAGGATATAGAACTTCACATAAGTTAAATAATTTATCCAAGTTCCTGTATTTATTACATAACAAAACCAGTATAAATTCAGATCTGACACTGTAGTCTTTTTTTTTTTTAATATTTATTTTATTTATGCATACCAAAGCAGGAGTATAGGCCAGAGATTGGGGAAGGGGGGCGCGCAGGTGAGAGGATTCACCAGAGACAGAGTAGGGAGCAGAACAGGCAGATCTACTGAAGTACAGTGCTGAGGGGAGTAGTGGGCAAGATAGGAGGTTTGGTGCACCATGTGGATTAGTTCCCTGGCCAGGGATTGAACTCCTGTTGCAGTGGCTGCCGATAGCTTCATAGTGCTGAGACATAACCCACTGAGCCACCAAGGAGGTCCCTGACACTGTATTTTATAATCTTTCTTCCTTCATTGTTTGCAATGGTTCTTTAACTCAGAATGTAGTTGATTTCAAAAGAAATAAGTAGTTATAGCTAATCCTAGTGAAAAAGTTTCTGTCTTCCCTTGTTGAATTTTAGAATGTACCTCCCCTAAATAGAGCTCATCTCTCTTCACTCTCAATTACTGTTATTTATAACAGGATCTTCACTGAACATAGTTACAATAACGCAAAGTACAGAGGTGCTGGAAGATGTACAGTTCAGGAACTCATACAAAATATCATGTGCATCTGTTCCATATTCTGTAGTAACTACCAAAGCTGCCAGGACTTCTAACCCCTGCAGCAGACAAATGAGAAGTTTAGCAATAAGGGAGTAAAAAAAACAAGGAATTCAGATCTACTCGAAATTAGCATTAAGAAGCTCAAATTTAAAATAAGAATAAAAGAAACCCACAAAACACAAAAAACTCCTTGAGTGTGTCATAAAGTCATCTAGCTCATCCCTTTGTCTTGAGACTGAAGCACATAATTCCAGGCAGATAAAGAGAAAGCATTTCTGGGCCTCCCCGGTGTCTCAGCGGTTGAGCGCTGCGCTGTGGAGCTGTAGGTAGCGGCGACGCGAGTTCGACGCCCGGCCGGGGAGAATCCCACATGGTGCGGCAGACCTCTCCTGCCTCGCCCGCTGCTCCCCTCAGCAGTGTACTTCTGATCTGCCTGTTCTGCTCCCCGCTCTGTCTCTGGTGAACCCTCTCGCGCCCCACGCCTCTGGCCTGTGCCCCAGCTTGTATGTATAAATAAAATAAAATCTTTAAAAAAAAAAAAAAAAAGAGAAAGCATTTCTAAATATCAAGCTAGCAATCTCTAAATGTGACTGAAACATTCCCAATTATTTAGCTTCTGTCACTTAGCTGGCTACCATTTAGTGCCAGACCTTATGGTATTAATGTATGCTCTTAATGACAGCCATTTATTTTCTGAAACATTTATTTCTGGAAATTAATGTGCAGATAATGTGGAATAGTAGAAAATGCAGAATGAAATTATTCAGAAGCAGGGTGGAATTAGAACGTAATTGCTCACCAGCTGCATCAAGCTGCAAAAGTTATTTAGCTCCTTTGAATATCTGTGTTGTCACTTGTAAAATTAGTATCTTACAGAGTTTTCATAAAGGATGAGTGATAGCATATATACATGGACACATATATGGCATTCACTCAGTAAATAACAGTTACTATTAAATATAAATGCAAATATTCCTTGAAAAACATCTCGGGATACTGTGACTCAAGATGCAGAGCAAGATGCTTTAATCCTCAGTGGCAAGGTTCCATAAAGGAGGGCACAACACAAAAGAACTGCATGTACAAAAGCAGAAAAATCCACCGAGAAATACACTGTTCTAGCTCAGTATGGCTACTGATAATGTAATTGCGGATACAGTCAGACTGAAAAGGTAGGCAGGGACGAGCCAGCATCGCAAAAAGAAGTGTATGCTAGCATGCCATGCACAAATCTGGGCTGCATGAAAAAAAGAAAACGCCGAACTCAATATATGTTTAGTAATTTCAAAAAGTATACGAACATACATATCTTAGTACTCAGCAAAGAACAAGAATGGGGTAAAGAGAACGGAAGCAAAACCAATCAAGGGGCTAAAACTTTCCACCACGGCCAGACATAGCACCAGGCCACTTTTTGTCTGGGTAACAGGAGGAGAGAAAAGACAATCCCGAAAAAACCAACCACCACAGGGCAAGCAAAGGAAACATAGTCAGTAAAAGAAAGGAGAACCAGCATAGAGAGAAGGAACGTCAAGGTGGGTAGAGAAGCGGGGCGTGGGGCAGCTTCCACGATGAGGATTCTTTCAATCGGGCATTTCAGCGGAGCAGTTTTGTCGGAGTAAAGGCCGGCAGAGGACCCGCAGCGTCTTGGGGGGGAATCCCCACAGCTGCGCCACACCCCTTCAGCCCAGGCCGCCTGCTGCGCTGCCCACCGCCTCTGCCCGGGCTGGGGGTGCGCGGGCCGCTGCTGGCCGCCGGGCGCCCTTTACCTCATCAGGCCTTTGTCCATGAAGCACAGATCCCCACAGGTGCTGTCGCCGTCTTCATTTTCGACTTCCTCCCCTGCTCGCGCCTCCATGGCTCCGGCGACTGGGAGCTGGATCTTAACCGGCGCCGGCACTGGGTCGGAGAGCCCGGGACACGCCTCCCCTGTGCGCGGAAGCGGGGCCCGAGGGGGCGGGGCGAGGACCCGCCCTTCAACCGACAGCCCCGCACTTTCCCGCCTGGCGCGGCCGCAGAGCCGGAAGCCGGGCGTCTCCGTTTGGGGCTTCTCTGAGTTTACTGTATCTGCGGCGCGACTCTTGGGTCTTGCCGTAAAGCGAAACTCCTTTCCTGGGTTGTGCAAGTTGGGAAATGAATGGTCTTTCCCGTGTGGCTTCTGTGTTGTTTTTTTCTTTGCGTTGTAGGCGATTGATTTCTGAAAGCCTTTCACAGTAGTTTGTGTGGCCCTACCTGTAGGCTTAAGTACCTGTACTTTCCCCCTCACCAGCAGTTACATCTACTGTTAATTAGGTCCTTTGCCATTTGTGAGATTCTCTACTTAGGCCAGGTACTTGTCTATGCAATGAGAAATCAGATGATGCGCATTCTCGTTCCTGGCAGCACACAGAGTTCAATGAAGGAAATAAAGAATTGACAACGCTTTAGGGTGAGTGTTAGGGATATAACGCAGATTTTCAGCCAACTCTCTAGTGCTGTGGGTAGTGGGGGCTGAGAACTGAGTAGTCTTGTTTGGTCAAAGGGAACTGCTGGGGATGAATGGCTTTCCAGGTAGAAACAAAATATCCAACAAAATATCCAAAATATCCAAAAAAGCAGATTGCTACCTGAGTCATTTTATTATTTAAAAATGGAAACAAAAGGTACATTTCAGTTCTGAACCTGTTACTATCCTGAATAAAATTCTTTGGTGGTCCCTGATTAGCAACCAAATAAAAGCCTAACTTTCAAAATCTAATGTGCAAGATATTGCCAGACTTAACTGTCGTTAGTGACCTATTAAGTTTAGCTAAACCTATGATTTTAACATATGTAGTCACAATTCACTGTTTCTTTGTCATGTGCCTGCATCTCCTTCCAAATAAGAGCTGGAAACTTTTTTTTTAATTGAGGTTGGTTTACGTTGTTGTTTGTATTTTGGAAGTATGATTCCTCTTCCCAGTGCTGCTACCATAGCCTTCCACCACCAAAGCACCCATAATCCACCAAGAGAGGTGGAAACTTTGCTAGCTCCTTGATTCTGGGCTGGCCTGTGAAATTTTTTTTTTTTGGGGGGAGGGGGATAACAGAATTCATTTAAAGAGGTGATGTGCTGGTCCCAAGTCAAGGCACCAGGATAACTTGCATGCTTCTGCTTCCTCTCCTGAAGACTTTTGTGCTGTCATTTGCTAGCCCTTCATCTTGAAGATGAGAGACTGCTGGAGCAGAACCAAATAACCCCAGGTAAGGACACTCAGAAGTAGTTAGCTGAATGCAGTCCACATTACCAAATAACAGAAACTGGAATTAAATAAAGAATTTTGTTTTAAGCCAGCTAGTTCTGCAGGTGTGTCATGTAGGTTTAGATGACGTAGATGGTCACTAATTCCATATAACTCATTAAAGTAGAGATTGTCAATGAGGATAAGTATTAGAGTTTTACCTAAGACAAGTAACTGATACGAAGAGCAAATTATACTAGAGTGATATTAAATGCACTGGATTTTTGTTTCAAAATTACGGACATTTAAATCTAACTAAAATTTTAATTATAGTTACAGGAGTTCAAAATTGTAGGTAGTATCTCCATTGCCTCACTGCTTAGAACTGATGGCATTTAAAAAATGATAGTTTAATGAATTAATATTTATATTGTTTGCCTTTTAAATCACAAATACTTAGAGACCTGCAGCTTTGTTTCCATTTCTTTATCTGAACAAAACTTAATGAATTGCTTTCTATAGATCTCAGTTCTAAATTTCAAAGAGACTGTCATTATTATAATTATTATTCTAAATAATTTGTAATCAACACTTTTGCAATTACTGCCCTCTGTAGTTTTATTTCATGTTTTTAAAACTACAATCTTGAACTTGCTTAAATGATACATATGAAGTTTGTAGGTGCAAAATGAACAATCTGTGTGGAATAAGTTTTACAGGTGTGAAATCAAGCATAAAATAGGCTATTACAGTGGGCAGCAAGGTGGCATTGTGGGGAAAGCAGAGAAATGGTATCTGTTCTGGGAATGATTACTTAGAAAGACGGATGTATGGTGAGGGTGGGTGGGTGTGTGTGGGAGAGTCAAGGCAAGAGATGAGGACAGAGGTTAGTCTTGACTCAAATCTTGGAGGACCTGGTATGGTCCAGTGAGAAAATGATATTTGGTTTATAGGAAGGTGGTAAAGGGTTAATGGTGTTGTGGTTGCTGCATTTGTGAGTAAAATTGGGAGGAAATGCAAGGAACTAAGAGTAGAGTATTTAAGCAGGAAGTAACTGGATTTGATTTGTGTTTTATCACATTACCTCTAGAAATTGTGTGGGAGCTGAATTAGAGGAAGAATATCAGAGGTGAATGTATAAATAAGGAGGGTGTTGAAGTAATCAGGTGGAATAAACTAAAGCCTGGACCATGACACTAGGGTAAAAAATTTTGGGGGGGGTGGATGAAAAGAGGAAAATGCCTGAATGAATGTTAATGAAGTAAATTTTATAAGCTTTGTTGGCTGATTTCAATGTAGGGTATAAGGCAAGCTATAGTTGTTTTTACTCCTTTTTCTTTATCTTGGCAGTTTAAAAATATTCTTTTTGCTTTTCTATATTCCTTTTGGAAAAAAGTAATGGTAGTATAGTGTTAATATTTTGCAATTTGTATTTGTCGTTTTTTATTTAAATCTATTTAAATCAGTTTTTGCTAATTTCTTAGACCAGAAATTCCAAATCATCACTTGGCTTTTTAACCATCTAATTATATATTTAAGGTATTTTCATCTTTTCAAAATAAAATCCAAAACTTTTTAAATTTTGTGGTAAATTTATGCATAAGATCTCAGCAGAGAGCATCAGGTCAGTAGTATGGACACATTGAGATTCCCTTTATGAATGCTGGACTTAAAATAACTCATGAATTCTAATTACTTAGTTGTATGTACCACTCTCCTCCAAATGCATACACTGTTTTAACATTTCTTTATCTCAACCTTTATATATATTGTTTTGTAATTTGTGTTTTGTTGGTGTGTTACTGTATGCAGAACATTTTTTGTTTGAGTTATTCATTATTTTAGTCTTTTAATTGTGGTTACATTAGCAATCTCTCCATCAGGTATCTGTAGGGTAACCATCACTAATTCACCTATAGTCCACTACCATAGTCCATGGTGTTTCCTTCCCACTTTGTTCTTACTTCTCCCCAACCACTCTTGGCTTTACTATCCAGAATATTTGAAGAGTTAGTTCTCAAATGAAATTTCCACATAACTGGACTTCTTTCAGAAGCAACTAATTCTTAAATCTTAATTTTTTTCTAATATATTTCTTTCACCTTACTGTATTCTTATATCAAATATAATTTAATATATTCTTAAAGTCTTACTGACATAAAATTTGTTACTGCATTATGTGAAAACATAATTTATGTGAAATTATGAAAATATGCTAATTATAGAAATATTGAAAAGCATTAAAAACGAAGATCACTTGTAATCTTATCACTTAAAGACCCTGTTAATCTTATGAACTTTTAGTCACGTCTAAACATGTATATATCTATGAACATAAGTCTTAATAAAATTTGCTGTAATAAAACATTCAGTGGACTAAAAAGTAATCCCAAAAAACTTTAGTATGACCTGTGCACATTCACTGAGCAGAATAACTTGAACAAAATTATGAAGTCTCATCCAAAATAAAGTCTTTGTAGCTTAACATTTAAAAAATGATACTCCTAAATAAATGTAAATTGCAGTTTATAGCTGTCGGATATAGAAATCCATGTCAAAATCTGTGGAGTTTGGTCAAAAAAATTTCAAGAGAAATTTAGAATCTTCAATAAGCTTATTAGATAACAGCACACACCTGGAAATTAATGTACAGCTTTCAATTCAATAAGCTAGAGAGGAGAGTGATGTCAGCCAAGTAGTAGAATAGGAAGTACAGTCTTACACCCTTAGGGAAACACCAATTTAACAATAATAGGGTAAGGAAGCGTGATTTTACTTTACCCATGTCAGCCCCTCCTCAAGCCATTAGAGCTCAGCACCAACAGCATGTCACCAATATCCTCGCTTTCAGAGTGCTGCCTGAGGGGCTGGTTTCTCTCTTGCCTCACATGGAGCACTGATGGAACTGGTATGGTTTGGTAGGGGGAGCTAAGAATAAAGAAAAAGAGGTGAGTGGTTTGCTCTATGCAGGAGGACTCTGCCAAATTGGGAAAAGGCATAGAACTTGAGGCTTCTCAGGAAAGGGAGAGAAGGGGAGGGTGTTGCTACATCATAGTGTGAGACAGCATTCAGACACCAGGGTAAGCAAGAGATTATGGAGTCCTAGAGAAAAAGAAAGAGAGACTAGAAAAACAATAGAAAAAAAAATAGATTTGGTTTAAAACAAAAAAAAAATCAACAAACTGTTAGACTAACAGAAAAAAGGAAGTTTCAATATGCTTGTGAAAGAGCCAAATATACTCTAAAATAGTTGAGTAAAGAAGAAAACCAAAATAATTATCTTGAAAGAGGCCAAAAACTTATTTGGTAGATCCACTATTTCTTTATAAGTAAACAAAATCTTAGCAAGTTAAGACCTTGGTGCCTTAACTATAATAAATATAACTACAATAAAGGGCATTTTTCAAACCCCTACAGCAAACATCATATTCATTAAGAAGTATTCTCAGAGCCATACACGTAATAAGGATTTCGTCTTCTTGTAAAATAAATCCTGCATCTACCTTGTAGGACTTGATATTTAATCATGAAGTCATATTGGCTTCCATATTCAGTTTTCTGTGAACGCTACTTGAAAGTTTATAATGGGTACAATCTAATCCCTGCGTTTAAAAAAATATTGAAATAACTAATTCAGTAACTTGTGTAAAGATTAGAAAGTGTTTGGATTAGTTATATTAAAAGGGAGAAAATACATTTTTTGTTTCAAGTGGAACCTACTAAGTTATTTGTACATTGTCTCAGTGAATTCTGTGATTCACTGTGAGTTCAGTGATTGAAGATTCCTTATTCTTTCTCTCTTTCTGTGTCATCATTTTTTATTATTCCCACACGTTTAGTAAGTACACTTGATGCTACTCAACAATTTGCTCGTACTATTGCATCTTTTTATTAAAGTGATCCAGAATAGAACATTTGTTTCAAAATTGACTGATGAATGATCGATACATTCCCAAATATTCCAGCAGAACTGTAATTGTCTCTCAATATATCCAAAAAGCAGTTGTTTTATTGCCTTTTTAGCTGTTTCTTAGAGATCCTCATCTTTCTGCCCCCTCTTGTACTGGCTGCTTTCTATGCTACTGTGCAGTTGGACTCCTGACCCTTCCTTGCTCGATTATCCTGGAAATTCCCTTTACGTTTTCTTTCCTTTATTAGATATTCTGTGTCCTGGTTGCCATGTTTTTGTCTTCCTGGTTTACACTCTGCCGGAGTATATATCCTGCAGAAACTTCTTGAGAAGGGTTGTAACTTTATTAGAACCTTCACTTCTTGAGATCTTCCGAGGTTCATCTTAGTAGCTTTTCCCCTACAGCTTCCTTAGCTTTCAGCTTTCTCTAATGGCACGGCAGTTAGCCATCTATTCTTCTCTTTTCAAAGTTCCAAATTTTTGTTACTTCTTTTAATGTGTTGTTTATTGACTTTATCCTTATATGCTAATGCATATTTTATTTCTTTCCTTTTTTTTAATGGGGCTTCAAGAGATAGTAGAGTTTTTGTTCAATATACCATATTAACAAGAGATCATCCAATTTTCAGTTACCAGAATTCTAGAATGACTGATAGTGTCTGTGCAGTGAAGGGCAGAGGTAGCTCAGCAAAAAAAGTCATTAAAGCGGCCAACTGATGCATTAAATTACTACTGCCAGATGGAGATTTACTCATTCTTTACTGCTAAGCATATCATACGATTTGGGGACCTTATTTCATTTTTAACTTTACTAAACAAAATGGACACTAGATGGCTCTATAAAAGCATATATATTCAGAACATTTCATTTATGCAAGAATTTCAAAATATAAAAACTTTTATAACAAAAGAAAATTAAAACGTGAGAAAGACAGTTTACTAGTCATTAAGGAATGAATTCAGAAATTTGTAAATGTTCTAAATGTCCTTTCTTGTCAATAAATGTTTGCTGACTCTCTACCAACTGCCAGGTTCTGTTGCGCTGGACCTGTAGAGATAAGCAATATAGAGATGACTCTGTCCACATATAATTCATTGTCAATAAGAATTGAGAAAGTAACCAAGTCATTATAAATAAGAGATAGTTTAAAATATGCAAAGTTTCACGAAAAGATAAAAGATGCTGTTGGAATATATACTAGGTCACCTAACAGATAGGGTCAAGGACAACTTTTCTAAGAAAGTGAAGTCCAAGCTGAAGTCATGGAACACATGTATTGTTAAATTGGTAGGCTAAAAAGATGTGTGTTCTAGGATGAGCAATGGTATAACTAAGGGTCTGAAGGTGTGGAAAAGAACATGGAACAAAGGAAAGGCCAATACTACTTCAGGAGAAGTGGGTAGGGGGAGAGTGGGGCATGATGAGCTGGCAAGCCCTATAGGGAGCAAATTTTGAAAGGGCTTTGATTTCATATTGAGTCTAGGGGAGGTAGGAAGCTCTGAAGTGTTTTAAGCACACTAATCAAGTGATCAGATTTAGATTTTTAACAGATAATACTTGTGACCATGTATAGTATACATTAGATTTTGTAAAGCCTACGTGGAACCACTAAAGACCCCAGAGAAATCCTGAACAATAACAACAAAAAATAGAGGTTATCACAATCCCAGACTTCAAACTATATCACAAAACTGTAATAATCAAAATACTGTGGTATTAGAATAAAAATAAACATACAGACCAATGGAATAGAATTGAGAGTATGGAAATAAGGTTACACTTATATGGACATTAATATATGAAAAGAAGCAAAGAGTATACAATGAAGAAAGAAAACCCCCTTCAATAAATGGCGTTGGGAGAACTGGACAGCCACATACAAAAAAATAAAACTAGACCATTAGCACGCCATACATAAAAATTAATTCAAAATGAATTGAAGCCTTGGATGTAAGACCTGCCACTGCAAAAAATAGGGTAACAAAAGCAAAAATGAACAAATGGGACTACATCAAACTAAAAAGCTTCTGCAGAGTAGAAGTATCATTCAAATTAAATGATGCTATACTGAGCAGGAGAAGATATTTCCACATCATACATCTGATAAGGGACTAATATCCAAGATCTACAAAGAACACACATCACTAAACAATATGAAAATAAATAATCTGATTAAAAATTGGGCAGAAGATCTAATAGGCTTCTCCAAAGAAAGCATACAGATAGGCAATAGGCACATGAAGAAATGCTCATTATTACTTAACATCCCGGAAATGCACATCAAAACCACATTTAGATAACCCCTCACCCTTTTAAGAATGGCCCATACCAAAAAGCCCAGAAGCAACAGGTGTGGAAAAAGTTATGGAGAAAAAAGAACTCTGTACTCTGTATGTGGAAATTCAGACTGGTCCAGTCCCAGTCCCAGAAAACAGCATGGAGTTTCCTCAAAATGTTGACAATAGATCTACTTTATGATCCAGCAATCCCTCCCTAGATATCTATCTGATTTGAAGGCATATATTCTCTCCTCTGTCCCTTGCAGCACTCTTGACAACAACCAAGTTCTGGAAACAATCTAAATGTCTAATGACAGATGAATAGATAAAGATGTGGTGTATATACAGAATGGATTCCTGCTCAGCTATTAAAAAAACAAACAAACTGAGGGCCTCCCTGGTGGCACAGGGTTTAAAGTCTCAGTGCTGTGAAAGCTACCGTCAGCCATTGTGGTATGAATTCCATCCCCTGCCAGGGAGCTAACCCACATGGTGCAGCAGAGGCCCTCTCCTGCCTTACTGGCTGCTCCCCTCAGCAGTAGATTTCAGTACATCTGCCTGTTCTGCTCCCCACCCTGTCCTGGTAAATCTGCTCATTTCCCACACCTCTGGCCTGCACCTCAATTCTTGTATGCATAAATAAATAAAATGTCTTAAAAAATTGAAATCTTGCCATTTGCTAGAACATAGATGTAACTGAAAAGAATTATGCACAGTGAAATTTCAGAAGGAGAAATATAAATGTTGCATGATTTCACTCATGTGGAATATAGAAAAACAAAACAAAGGATCACACAAAACTAAATTAAACAAGCTGAAAAATCTGACTATAGAATTGAGGCTACCAGAACATGAGGGTGGGGTTTGGAAGTAGGGGACCCAATGGATTATGGAGGATTATTGTTGATTTGCTGGGGGGTGTAATACAGTAACACACATCTGAAGAGGTATGCACCTCTACCTCTGAATCATATACAGTGTTGTAAGCCAATAAAATAACACAATAAAAAAATTTAAAGCTTTTCTCAAATTATTAAAATCACTGGATTAATAGTGGTCACCAAGGACTAATTGAATTCACGTTATAAGTGCATAGCTTTGAGGGTCTAGCTTAGAACCTAGTTAGGGACATAGAGGTCACCAATTTGGAACAATCAAAGCAAACTTTAGAAGAAGAATATGTATGAATGTATGATTATATAATGTAATATTTATGTGTGTGTGGTACCACAGTTAAGTATTCCTAGTAAATGCAATCTATAATTATTTTATTTTTTCTGCTATTTATCTTCAGTTGACTTTTGGTTTGGATTATATCACGAGAGATGAAAGAATTGAGAATGAAATAAAATGTATAACTTTGCCCACTTTTTTTCATTTCTCCTAGATGGGTGATATAATATTTTCCTCTATCCATTGTACTTTCATTTGATCTAACTAAATAACCCAAGCAGTAGGAGCACATTATAGAATTTTCATAGAATATTTAGAGCTAGAATTATCTTAGTATTCCTTTTTTTGGTGGATCATACTGAGTTTTGTGGAATCTTTTTTTTAAAGATTTATTTATTTATGCATACAAGCTGGGGGTAGGCCAGAGGTGTGTGTGGGGCAGTGAGAGGATTCACCAGAGACAGAGTGAGAAGCAGAACAGGCAGACTGACTGAAGTACACTGCTGAGGGGAGCGGCGGGCAAGACAGGAGAGGTCTGCTATGCTATGTGGAAAGCTCCCTGGCTTCCCAAATGCTGCAGTGGCTGTGGATAGCTTCATAGTGCTGCGACTTAACCCGTTGAGCCACCAGGGAGGCCCCAGTTTTGTGGATTCTTAAGAAATTCTTTTAGGATGTCTTGGGATTCCCTGAAAGCAGATGGAGTCTCAAGTTGACAATACTGTCTTCCCTTCTCCTTTAGTTGGAAAAATCCTGCTTATCTTTTGAGCTTTAGCGCAACATTTTGTTTGAAGACAGTTTTAATCTACTACAAAATTGGAAAAACTCTGATCTTATCTATATAAAATATATTCATTTTCATAGGAGGACACTGAGGACAAAGGTGGTAAAGGATTTTCTCATGTGCCAGTGAAAAAAACAAACTCCCTGAGTTATCTAATATAAACAACTCACTACACACATTCTCCACACACATACGTGCTGTGTGTAAATGAATTTGTGTGAGTTTTTAAAAAAGAGACAGTGCAAACAGTTCAATAAGAAACAGAGTTCCCAGAGGAAACTGAAAATGAGAGTTACACAATGGGCCATGAAAGAAAAGAGTACTGTACCAGTGTGTGATAAAATTGTTTTCTTATTTAAATTGTACTGCTTTGTTCAGTTCTGTGGTTTACCATAATAGCATTTACCATAGTCCCTTACAGAAAAATAAATGTCCAATGCTGACGTTTTTTTAGAAGTATTTAGAATTTGGAAAGTATTTAGAAGGAAATTGAAGAAAAGTAGCAGAATATTTTTCAGTTAAGAATTGACGAAAGGGTTAACTGCAGCCCCATCTGAAGCACTATATCATTTTAAAAGCATAATGCAAATTTAAAGACATGGCTGCCACTATTAGGTGAATAAAACATAAATATTTATTTTTTTATTTATTTATATATATATTTATTGTTATTTATTTATAACTTTTACATTTTGTATTCCCTTTGGGTAGCCCACCACCAATTCACCCATGATTCATCTCCATGGTCCCTTGTGTCCTTTTCTACTCCATTTTGTGCCCTTATCCTCCCCCTCCCTCACTGAGTGTCTCTCTCTCTTTTTTTTTTT
>PVIJ01004886.1:90583-111255 GCA_004024925.1 Scalopus aquaticus | reverse complement strand
CCCCCCCACCGAAACACTGCAGTTTTTACTGTCACGGTGAATCCAGAAATCAGCCAGTCCTCATCACTCCCTCTGCCACCAGCATTTCTTGCCTGGATTACTAGAGGAAGTTCCTAACGGCTCCCCTGCTTCCTCCCTCTTCCTATTTTCCATCGACTTTCAACACAGTAGCCAATGTCCCTGGGAAACTATAGGTGGATCACTCAGTCCTCCCTCCAGTCCTCCAGCGGACTCAGTCCTCCCCTGGACTCAGTAAGGGAGTCTGAGCCCTTCCCTTGACCCGCAGACCCGCAGGCACAGCCCTCAGCTCTGACCTCACCCCTGGACTCCGGTTCTCTCTGCTCCAGCACTCTGTTCTCCTTGCCATTCCCCGCACACTTTTCGTGCATTCTTCCAAATATTTAATTCACTGAAAAATTGTAGTGCTCTACCATATGCTAGTAATTTAGGAGATAAAGTGATTTCAGAAGCAATATTACAACTCCCTCCTGGGTACAGAAGAAAATAAAAAAGCAAATTTCCAGTAGGTTATAGATAATTTGCCTGTGGTCTCACAGCATGACTAGAACACTTTTTAAAAATTTGAAAAAGATATTTACATAAAAATATCTTCATATCTATGACAATCTTCAAGCAAAAAGAAAATGCTTAGAGAATCACTCAGAAAAACATACACTTTTATACCCCTTTCCCTACCTTCTCCACACTTTTAGTCCAAGTTTAGCAGGGGACACAGTGATGCTGGTTAAAGGTGAAACTAATTAATTCATCTGCCCATGCCACCCCTTTTCTTGCTCCTGAACTATGTATGGCTCCCCATCATATTCAACAAGAAACGGTGCTTACCGATTGGTGAAAGGGCGCAGGCGTGGAAGCCGACTGGCAGGTAGGAGGGTGGAACCATAACCCACCCAGAGCTGATGTCAGCTTGTTCCAGATTAAGCTTCTATTATGGGTCCATATATCTTCAAAGGTGTCAGACTGTCTGAATAATGTATAATAAAATCAATACATAGAAAAACCAAGGGACATAGGTGATTTACTGCATATCCCAGAGCTCTACAAAACGAACTCCCTCTTCCCTTTGAGTTAAATATTTGGACCAGCCTGAAGGTGATTTTTCTAAACCTTTACTATTTTTGAAATGCTTATATAGTCACAGGAACTTTCAAAGAGAAGTCCCATCTATCTGTGATCCACATTACCATGTTTCTTAGAAATAACTTATCAAAACCTCTAGATAACAGATGAGGCTCTAAGTTTTCCTTGGTAACACTGGTCAACAGTGAGATCGTTACTGACTTAAAAAGGCCCTAATCTGTAGTATCTTGGTGTGTCGAACATGAATATAACCCTGAAAATTTTTTATTAGCTCTCATTTTTAAGGTATTTCATATAATTCATTTTATATGGTTCACCATGTAAATTTATCCAGTAGGACTGCAACAACATCCTAAATCAGCCTAGAATGATGTAATATTGCATCGCATTGCATAATACCATCATGCACACGTCATCCAGAGGTGACTGTATCATTTTCTGATGCAATGCAATACTACTGCCAGGCGGCTGCTGAAGTAAGCTGATGTCAGCAGTGCACTCTATAAAGCCCTGTCGGAAAGGTTGAACATTGAAAACATTTCAGAGTTTGTGCGAGACAGTTTAAGTTACTGTTCCATAGAACTGTTCTTATTTTATCCATTTAGGCCAATACAGAACAGTAATGCCTCGAAAGTGCATTAATAGCGTGGACAATTTCTGCTCTATTTGTGGGGAAGTGACATTTACCAACCAGAAGAAAAGTATCACTTCTCAAGTGAAGAAGGATTAGCATCTTTACTTCGGATGCAAGGTTGGTGACACTGTTATTTGCAGGAGGCAAACCTGAAAGTTTTGGAGCCTGGGAAGCTGGGATTGCTTGGGCAGACATGGAGTCTCTCGTGTCTGTGATGAGTGCAGGCTGGAGGGGCAGGCCTGAGCCCAGGTCTTGCACGTAGGGAGTGTTCTTAGCAGACCTGGGTGTTTCCGATGATTCTGATCTGATCAGACACTATACAAGCACCCGCTAGATGAGGGGTTCTTTGGAATTGGGCTTCTGACACCACCTCCCCAAGTTGTGGGGATGCCTGCAGCAAGGGCTATGACCTCTGATCTCTGGCCTCTGTCACGTCTTGGAACTATGGTCACTCCAACATACTTAGAAAGGCTTAGAACATACTTGAATTCCATGGTCAGGACTTCTTCAGATGAATGACCAAATATCTATTTTTCACATGTATTTTTGCCTTAACCCAAGGTTACGGACTCACAGTCACGGTTCCCAAAGTCCTTGGAAATTCCTGTGGGCTAAGAGCCATGGTGTATCCATTGTCTTCAGTTGCTGAAAATAGGCCTTAAAAGTGAAAGGGGTATTTTTGTTATTCATAGCAAGCTCCTAGCAACCACAACTTACTTATTGTTACTGAGGTAACTTGGAAATTCCCTAAAGAGGAGGGAGTAGTTACCAGGGGAACTAACCCATAATTGAGAGTTTAAATTTTCATTCTCACCTGCTGAATTCTGGGGAGTGAGACAGCCTGGAGGTCACCTGGATGTGTAATGCAGGCTCCACAAGGCCCCAAATGAAGGGGTTCGAGGAGCTTCCATGTGTGCCACCCTGCTGAGCTCCAACCCCCACAAGGTCGGAAGCTGTGTCCATTGTTCCATTTGGCTGCGGGTCAGCATCATCTAATACCCTTTATAATAAACTGCTGATCTAGTAAGCACACTAGTTTCCTCAGCTTTGTGAGCTGCTTCGCAAATTCATCAAAACCAAGAAGGGGGTTGTGGGAACCTCTGATTTACAGCCAGGTGGCCTGAAGCACAGGCAACAATGGCAATTGGTAGAGTAGAGGGCAATCTTGTGGGAGTTCAGGCAGATGGTGTTAGAGTGATGGGGCTCAGGGGTGCTGAGGGGCCCTGGAGATGCTTGACTTCTACACAGGAAGTAATCCTGCGGGGGCCAGGCCCAGGGGACCATGGACCATAATGCCCACCAGCCTCCAGGAGACGAGAGGGCAGTCCAGCCTGCCGCAGGCCCCGGTCCCCACGGAGGGTGGGACATTTGGGGGCCGGGCTGGAGGGCCAGGCGGGGTCCCAGTTGAGGGGGCTGGACGGGGTCGATGGGTGGGCGCCCAGGGGCGGAGGGGGCTCGGGAGCTTGCCCCGGGCCGGCCCCACCACGGAGACTTTCTGTGGTGACCTGCGTGGAATCAGGTGGGCCGGGCCTGGAGAGCCAGGCCTGGAGGGCCCACGTAACTGGTTCCCCGCCGGGGCCCCCCAGCACCCTCGACGGCGCCAGCAGTGGGTAGCAGGGCCAGGCCTGGCGCCCGCTCGCCCACCTGCCAGCAGTGGTAGGCAAGAGTGGGCGGGCGGGATGTGAGCTGAGGGAGGAGGCCGGCGCGTCAAGGTGAAAGGCGTCGGGCGTCGGGCGTTGGGCGTCGGGCGTCGGGCGTCGGGCTGGCGGCAAGTTGCCGCGCGGGGCCGCGGCTTCTGGGCATCGCTGGGGCAGCGGGCGCAGGCTCTTGGAGCGTGCGGGTGCAGCTGCTCGCGTCTACAGCCATACCACCCTGAATTTCGGAGTGGTGCCTGATCTCCGGGTGGTGCCAGTGGTGCTGGCTTCATCTGTTTTGCTGGCCTGCAGCGCACCCTTGTTCTTGGCACCCTGGTTGCGCCTGAGCTTGCTGCCCAGTTGGGGTGAAGTGGGCAACTTCTGGTGTTGGATTGGAGGTGCTGGAGGCATCGGTGTCGGCTTCCTGCTGTGCACAGTAATTGTCCCGCGTCTCCTTCCGTCTCTCTGTGCCAGCTCCCCGCTGGGCCCAATAAGTGCGGGCACCCTGCTGGGCCCTGGACGTGCCACCTAGCAGCTGAGCACCATAATTGCTGGGCTCTGCTTGGCCCACAGGTGCTGCTGAGTTGCTGCTGAGCCGGAGCCTTCTGCCCGGCCATTAAGTGAAGGCTCCTGCTGGGCCTTACAGACGCCCTCTGCCTGCTGGCCTTTAGAGATTTCGGCTCCCTGCTTGGCCTTAAAAGTGGGGAAACGCTTTGGGCCTTATAGATTCAGAATACCTGCGGTGCCCAAAGTTGCCAACTCCTTGCTGGACCTTATCATGCAGGCTCCCTGCAGGTGCCTATAAACATGGGCTCCTGGCTTTGGCCCAAAGCAACCGGCTCCCTGCTGTGCTCTATAGGAGCTGACTCCCTGCTGAGCCCTATAAGCGCAGGCACACTGCTGTGCTGTATTGGCACTCTCTGCTGAACCCCATAGGTGCCGGCTCCCTGCTGAGCTTAATAGGTGCCTTCACCCTGCTGAGATGCCGGCTCCCTGTGGGCCCTGGAAGTACCCAATGGCTCCTCAGGACTGTTTGTATCCTGCGCTGTCGATGGGCCAGTAATCCTGTCGGAGCCAGCATAGGTGACTTCGTTGTAGGTGCTAGTACACGCTCAAGAGTGAGTGCAGGCAGAGTCTGACAAGAATCCTACCTTCGGTCTTAAGGCTGCTGATATAAATACTTTCTCAGTTTCAGGGTCAGGCTCACAGATGGGATTCTGAACAGGTTCTGCTTAACAGAACCACTGGGCCTAAACATCCTGTTGGTTGAATAAGGCAGGAGAAATTTTACAACTAGTGATGCCAATGTGTGCGATAAAGGTCTGAGCTGATAAGGTTTGGGTCTCTGCTTTGCAATGTTCATAGCCCTTTTTTACAGTTGCTAAAATTCTGAATATTGAACTAATTTATTTGGACTTAATACAGAGAATTGAGAGCCATCAAATGATCCGCAAAGGTCCGAGCTCCTCTCAGTTTGCTATAGCAATGACCTTGTCATTCCAGATTCAGAATATCATTCTGTTGCCTACAAAATAGTGAAGTTTCCCAATGGAAATACATTATTATTTTTTTCCCAAAGGACTCAAACAATTTGAGGGGTAAGAGGTGGAAGTTGGGGGAGAGGAAGGAAGGGAGGTAGAGACACACACACAAGAGGGGAGAGAGCATGAGTATTCGTGTGTCTGTGTTTAGACGCTCCAGATGGTAGATAAGGGATAGACCGTAGATAAGGGAGAGAAGAGAGCCAGAAGACTTCTGTCAGAAAATAATTCAAAGGAATGGAAAGAAAAATCAAGATTAATTCTGAAGAGTTTAATTAAGGCCTTGGAACATTTCTGCCTTAGGGAAGTAGAAAACTATTTAAATTTATGTGTAATGAGATCTTCACACTTTCTTGGTCTATTTGTATGACTTCCCTTCAGGTTAGTGGTAATAGATGTAAAATGTCTTTTTGATTGAATTTTTAGAAATGTTATTTGTAATGTAATTTCAGATTTCTTGTAAATGCCCAATGAAAATTTTAAAAATTATGTTTCATACTGAGGACAGGAGAAGAAAACAAACCAGAAGCCCCTGCCATATGCCGATTATGTGACACATTGCCTCAGTTTCCTACCATTCAGTTTAATTATCATTATAACCTTATGAGGCAGACGTTAGAGGTTAGAGCCCCCATTCTACAGTGGGGCTGAGGTCTTACATGTTGAGTGTAGTGCCCAGTTCTTTCTAACTGGCACAACCAGATTTTGAATTCTCACTAGCTTGACCACAGAACCCATATTCTTTCCAAAATACCAAGAAGATTTTGTCTCTTCTTTTCACAAACTGAGAGAATCTGGACAAGTTATGTAGCTTGAATGAGGCAAACTAAATAATGCTTTGAATTTCCAAAGGAGATGCTTCTGGAAATCTGAAAATGTGCAGAGGAGTCATCGCTGGCCAAGTTTCTCATGGAAGGAAACACACACTCAAATATTTTTTCCTATTTGTAATTTTATTTGGAACCCTTGAACTACGCAGGAATGGATCTTCTGAAACCACTTAAATTATCTGGCCTGTGAGGCCGGAATATCTCAGCAATTATAAGCCACTTTAAGTCACTGAATTTATTCACATATAAACCATAGGCTTCAAAGAAAGGTCAGGAGTACAAGGCTCTTGATCTTTGTGGAAGCCTTAAGGCCATGGGAATGCATCACCATGTTACTATTTTTCGTAGTTTGTTTCAGAAGTCTCAAGTATCTCGTATCAAACAGCATGTTAATTTTTTAACTTATAAACTCAATATTTGAATACTCATAGTAATGTGCATTTAATTTTCGTCTTTTTCTCCATGGTTATTTCACGGAACTGTCACACACTTGTAGGTAGAAGTATAGTATTAAGAGTACAAACCTCTGTTGTCAGATTATGGACCCTGGAATAGAGATCGAAAATGGTCAGAAAATGGAAACTTTTATATTGTCTTTTATTCCAGAATGCAAGGACTCATACATTCTTTCACTTATCTTTTCAGACCTAACTTCTAATATTTCTTTTTGCAAAGCTTTTTTGTCTGTTAGGATATGTCCATCACAAAATATGCATTTTTAACTGTAACTTCCCTTATGCTTGGAATGTGTCCCTATTTCATCTGTTTGTGCCCTTCTTTTATAGAACAATTCAAATTGCTATGAAGACTCCTTTGTGGTCCTTAATGTCTGTCCGCTCAAAAATTATTATTCTGCTACTTCATTTTTTTCCTTTCCTGGTCTATTTTTTCACATGTTTTTTAATCCCTTAATTTTTTGCCTCTAAATACTTTGAGAACAAGGGTTGCATCTTACATGTTTTTGTATTTTTAGCATCTAGCACTTAATGCTGAATGATGATGGCTGATGATTGACAGGTCCTGGGCAGTTTAGATTATGCCCAGGAAAAAGTTTGACCTTTGATCCTCTCTGCCTATCTTCTTTATCCCTAACCCCATCTTTGGCAACACTGGTCTCTGTACTATGCCTCTATGAAACATATAAGTGTGATTTTTCAGATGCTACATCTAAGCAAAATCATAGAGTATTTGCCTTTCTCTGTCTGACTCATTTCCCGTAGAACTTCCTATGTGTACTACAGTCTGTTTTGTGTTGATAACTCCTTAACTTTGAACACCTTCCAAAACTTTACATGCAGTGGAGTATATTAGCCACTGGGTGGTACTCTTGGCTCTTGCTGCTTTTATTCTGGGCGTTTGAGTAACAGTTCTGCAAAAACAGACTTGCAGGAAAGAAGTTGCTACACCAGCTCCACCACCATTGGTAATTAGGATAAGTTCCTATGGTGATGAGGGCCAGGAGGAAAGTGGTTGGGATGTTTATGGCTTTGTAAGAGCCAGTGCCTGTGAGGTGTCAGATAGCTTCTCTTGATGGTAATGGTTGGCACAGCAAATTCATGCAAATCCCCTCAGACTGTGCAAATTGTAGTGGTTGCTATTTTTTTGTGTGTGCTTTGTGATTTATGGGCTTTCATTCAGGTGTCAAGAGTGACAGAATGTATTTTTTAAAGCGTGTTAATCTTACCCCACCATTGATTTTTTTGTATTTTCCATATTTGTTTTCTCCCTGTCACTAGCATTTCTCAAAGTGCTATGGGTTCTTTCCTCTTGTTTTTTTTTTTTTTTTTAATAAAATTACTCCATAAAAAAAGCTTCATTGGTCTAACAAGTTTTTGGGAAGATTAAATGCTAATGTCTTTGAAGATTCACAACATACACCAACTTATTAGAATATATGTGAAGTGTTGATTCATTTCCAAAAAGTCATATGATAACTGAGTCCATTTTAGTGGAAGATTCGTTAACATTTAAGGAATCTACCCTTATTTTGTTCCTAAAATTTAAATGAATAGTCCATTAAAAATAGGTTCAACTGTACTTGAATGTGTTTGTGTATGTCTTCCCAATGAGGTGATGTGTTCCTTTTATAGCACAGACAAGCAAAGATTTAGTGCACAATGGAGACTCAATAAATGTTAATTCTTTTGTGCACGCCTATGAAATTCAATTTTTGAATTAAATTATCTATGGATTCTACTGATTACAGCTATTCTTTATAAATGCATGTTTTTTAATGGGAAATTGAATCTAACACCAAACATAACCAATTGCATTAGTAATAAGTCTTTCATAACTTAGCACCAAAATGATTACCACATTCTCATGAAAGAACAAAGGACTGAAGCACTTTCACCTCTACCATCATTTATTTTCCATTTCATTGTATTTTCAATGTTTTAAGAGAAATCTGTTGCTAGCATTTTTTAAGAGACTCATTCCCTTGTGAATAATCATTTGTGACGGGCCATAAAACATAACCCATAACAACCCCATAAAGATGCAAAAGCGCTGAATGTTTGTGCACATATGCTTTGTCTTCCCAATGGGTCATCCTCACTGACATTTTATTGTGTGCATGTGCTTATGTCGCTTGCTTTTTCTGAAAGTGTCATGTATGTCTGAACCTGCTCCATGAGCATGAAAAACAACAACAGCCATGGACACCTGCAGGGGGTGCGCTTGCTGAGACTTGTGTCAGGAGACCAAACAGAGGTCCCAACTCCTTTCCTTTGGGTAACTTCATGCCACTTCCATTGCTAGGGGTTCTTCCCAAATAATATAGCCGCTGCTTGATGCTGGATTTAAGCAGATCCAGGCTCAAAACACTTTTTCTACCTTTATAATGTGTGCAAGAGGAGCGGGGAGTACCTCTGATCCTTCATTTTCTTATCTCTGAAATTGGGGTAATAAAATTTATTCAGTGGGTCTCTTTGATCATCAAATGAAATAACGTGTGTAGTGAAGCAATAAATCGTCATATGTTGAAGGTAGTCACTCAAGAAATACTACGTCTTTTTTGCTTTCTTACTTTTTCCATTGTTTTTCTTTCTCCCAGTATTACTGGCAACTATGAATTAAGGAATCTTGGATAGCAGGATGGGAATAGATTAATGATGGAAGACATTGCTGTGGTCTGAATGTTTGTGTCTTCACAAAATGTGTATTTGAGAATTTAATGCCCAAGCTAGTGGTATTAGGAGGTGAGACCTCGGAAGCTGATCACCAAAAGTGTGAGACATAGCGGCTAGGTCAATAAAGAAGGGCACGTCTGGGAGTGATGTAAGTGAGGTGGCCAAGTAAGACAGCCTGTGGTTGTATTAGCTCCCCGCCTGTATTAGCGCCCCGCCGCACCAAAAACAGTTGGCCCACATCCATGGATAAAAGCTTCTTTGCGGGATGCAGGTAGGAAATTGTGGAACCCTAGTGCGGTCCAAGAAAGAGGAGAGTCATTTTGAGAACAGGAGCTCACTCCTAGGTTACTGACTTGCTCTGTAATCCCAACTAGAGCCCCAGAGATACCTCCATATCTCTGGAAGTCAGCTACAGTCTTGTTTACCTTTAGTTCTATCACCAGCTCCTTATGTCAAAGAACCTAGAGGAATCTTGCCTACCTCTGCATTAGGTAACTGATTCCTTGACCCTGCAATTCCACAGCTAAGAACCTATACCGCAATATGATTTTTATAAAAGAACACAAAATGATCTCTAGGATCATATAAATTTCTAGGAATTATAGTTAAATGTAGCATGTAAGATACAGAATCATATATGTGTATACATGTATGTATGTACATACATAGGTATAGATCTTTCAAGGGAGGGAAGAGGGAGATAAAACATAGATTTATTTACTTGTCTAGACTTTTCCACTGAAAAGGCTTAAGAGAAATGACAGTCCCATGATTGAAATTGGTTCATATCCCATTGATTGAGATTTTGATCTTTAAAACCATTCTTACTGAAAAGAAACAGGAATTCAGGAGTAATTATTATATCCAGGTAAAAGAGAAGAAACACATTCCATGATGCTGGAATTTTCTTATGATAAAAAGTAAAAGAAAAGAAGCTATAAGAGACAAAAAGTAATGCATATCCAAAAGACAAAAGAAGTTACTCCAAAGAAGGGGCTATTTGAATATTAAAAGGAATAATGAATGGAATCTGTTAAAAAGCATTCACTGTATAAAAATCTTGAAGTCCAAAATGATATTTAAAAAGAAAGGCTCCTTGGACACCACCACAAGTAGCTACAGAAAAACCTACTTGCCAGGAAAGCTGCAAATTAAAAGGAAAGAATTAGACCTTTCACGGATCTTTCTTACGAGCTGTACTTTAGAGTTTTAAGAAACTTTGCTGATGACTCTCTGAACAGAGTAGTATCATCCTTCATTGATTTTGGACCTTGGACTCTCTTACATTAAGAAGAAATTTGGGGAATATGATCAGGGGCTCAGGAATTCTCTCTCCCTCACTCCACTCCCAGGGAGGATTTGGGAACAGCAAGGCCAGGAGTGGCCTTTTCTTGCCAAGAGCAAAGAGATTAAGTGTTCTTTCCCCTGTACAGCTCTCTCTTTTGACTTTCAGAATTTGTCCTTTTTGATTGCTATTTCTTTTTTTGAAATGTGTTTTATATTGCCTCAGTAATAGGACAACTTAGGTCATTTTTCTTCATGGAGGAAAATTTCACTTTCTCCACACAAGCCTCATGAGAAGCGAGGTGAGGCACAGACACTGAGGAGGCCCAAGCAGCCCTTCCCCCGCCATTTGTTGGCTTGCAAAGTGTAGTCCACAGAAACCTGGCTGCCCCCCAGATTCTCTCGGGAGAATCTATGAAGTCAAAACTATTCTCACTCTAATTCCAAGACATTGTTTATTTTTTTCCAAAGTGTTGACTTTTGCGCTGATGGTAGAGAAGCAATGATGGATAAAATTCTGGTGCTTTATACAAATGAAAGCGGTGGAACCAAACTGTACCCACAGTGCCCAGTCTTCACAACATCTACTCTCAGGGAAGAGAAAAGCCAATTTCGATCGAGAATGTCCTCGATACAGGGGTAATTGTTGATTTTACTAGATCTTGACCCTTGAATTTGCATCTTTCCAGTAGCTTGTGAGATGAAATGGCAAATACATAGAAGCATGTCTGCTGAATACCGAGAGTGATGATTTTATTGAGGAAAAGCACTCGTGTGAATCTTTGAATAATGAACTGAACCTTTTACTTGAAAGATTGACAAACTGTGGTTACTCAGACTTGGGTGTTTACACTTTCTTGAAAATGAATGTCATCTTGGTCACTTCAAGGAGAATTACTGACTGAATTTGTCGCCAATGATAAAATTCAAACCCACAAGAGAATGTCAGACATTAGAAAATTAGAATTTTGAAAAGCTTGTATTCATCCCTGCTAACCTGAGAGTGTTAGAAACCTTAAAGGCATTTCTAATGAGAGCAGGGAGGATATAATAACACTGATAAATGTTATAAACTGTGTTTATATTTAAAAGATGTGCATAAGTTAGTCAACAAATAGTTTCCAAATGATCAAAGCATGATTATTATAAAATCAATTTAAACTACATCAATAAAAAAGCCTATTGACAAAATTTCAGAGATCACTCTTTTAAAAGAAACTATATTTGTTAAATTTTTATGTGTTAAGAAAATATACACAACTATCTAAAGAAGACTGCTAAAATATCCCTTCCATTTCCAAGTAAACATATTTCTTCATATCGTTTAACTAAAACAACAGATTGCAACAAATTGAATGCAGAAGCGATCGCCCTTTCAGCCAGATAGTAAGAGATTTACAAAAAAAAAATATAAATCAATGCCACTGTTCTCATTGATTGTCTTTACTTTAGAAACTATAGTCATATTTCACGAAAATGTTATTGGTTAATATGTGATAGGCTTATTTTTATTTTTAAGAGGGTAATAATTATTCTAAAATTTTCTCAATCACAATGTTTAGTAGATAAATATCCATAAATAGAGTTCACTTAGACAAAACCTTTTTGGAGCCATTAATCAATTTTAAGAATGTAAAGCAGTCACAGAACAAAAAGTTTGAGGATCATAATCTTAGACTCCATCCATTGTTTAGGTTCAGTTCTTTGAAGCCAGGATGACCTTAAGGTTTGGGTCCAAAGTTCTAACTAGTAATAGAGTATTTCTTTGTTTGTAGTGTCCTCTGTAATATGTAAGAATATGTCTGTAAATGCCAATTCAGAGGCATCAAATATATCATGACCTTTCAGGACTTTGATTCAAGAGACATAGATCTAAACCTGCCAGGACTGTGTGGGAATTTAGCTCAATCACTTGCTCTTTTTATAACCGGGGTTTTTGTTAATTCCCTCATGGGCTCTTAAACCAAAGGAGCTGAAATGAAATATATTTGTAGGCTAAAGATGGTTCCTTCTGATGAAGAGCTGGAATTAGGACTGAATTTGATATGTAAAATTGGATTGAAACATTTAATTCCTGTCCCTAATTGTTTTAACAGAAGAGAAACCATTGTTGCTATGCGAATGCTTTTAAAAAGTCAAATAGCAAGTTCTAAATTTAGACTTGACCCCCTATCTTGACTTGACGATCTGTCAAAGGTTCATGAAATCCACTCAGCCTAAATCCAGAGGGCACTGAAGAAACTTCCAAAGCACCATATCCCCAGGCATTTGCTGACATGTTTTTCTGTAGAGTCTCACTTGTGGAGTGAAGTTTGCAGAGAAGTATTTTCAGATCATTCTGTCACTTGATAGCCCCCAAAGGAAAACACAATGTACCTTCAGAGGGCTGGAAAAAAGCAGTCATACTTGCCCTGCTCTGCACTGGTAGCCAAGGTGATGGATGGAATAAAAGAGGGTAGAATTCCCACCGGGAAATAGCACCAGTGGAGCTCTTGGGGGCTCCCTGAAGGTGGTGCTGCTTAAGTTTAAACTTCCCCTCTGCAGGGTGATTTTCCTTTCTTACTTGCATTAGCGCTATTCCCAAAATTGCTAGTGCATCCTTGAGAAGGAAGGATGGGATTTTCCAACCTTACGCTAAGCCCAGAGATGCAACTGTGTCCACAAACTCCTACTTTGGCAAGAGTGGGCTGTGGAGTTCTACACCCTTGTTACTGTGCTAAGGGTCTACAAACTGTCATTGGGTCAGAACCTCTCTTGCCAGCTCTGGATTTGACCACCAACTGCCACAAATGCAAACAAAAGGGGCTTTGGTATGGGGGGGGGGGAGATTGATTCAAATCAACAGGGTAGAAGGAGAGGGAGAAGAAAAAGGGTGGAGGGGGAGGAAGAGGGTCCAGAGGGTGAAGTGGAGCTGCTTTACTAGAGCCTCAGGGTGAGGCAAGGTCCACTGCACCTGAAGCCTTGGTCTGCAGTACCCCAGGGCAAAATCTTACCAAGTCCTGCCCCAGTGGGGAAGCAGGGTGGGTAGAAGCCTGTTGTTGCTGATGTTAGGGTCTCCCCTGACCCTGAAGCAGGGGGAGAGAAAACCTGTCCAGTCGGCGGACTGGCTGCTGTCGTCAGCAGCTCCCACAACAAAAAGAGCTTCAGTCCCTATTAAGGCTCCCAAAATGGCTGCTAGGCTCTATCCCTTCCCAGCTGCCTCCTTGCTCAGGAAGCCAGGGGCAGAGTTCAGACCACAGAAT
This sequence comes from Scalopus aquaticus, assembly GCA_004024925.1. Lineage (NCBI taxonomy): Eukaryota > Metazoa > Chordata > Mammalia > Eulipotyphla > Talpidae > Scalopus > Scalopus aquaticus. The sequence continues at coordinate 97,858 of PVIJ01004886.1, read as the reverse complement.
GTGCAGGCGTTATTCCCTCTGCCCAGGGTGGTGTCCAATGCTAGGGGTGGGGTTTGACCCTTCATTCTGGCGGGCCAAGTGTGCACCCAGCCCTGGGACACCGTGCTGGCTGAATGGGCAACTAACTACTAAATAATCCCCTGCTCTCTCAGACTGCACATCGTCTTCCCAGCATTGTGTCACGATGCCTCCTTATCAAAGGACAAATCATCTAGATGTAGCCCAAGGTTGTGATAAATCAGAGAAAGCAGATAAGTAACAGTCGGGACCTGCTCCTGTTTCTGCTCTCAAGTCTGTATGACTTGGGGCGACTCACTCAGTCTCTCTGCACATGGTCCTCATCTGCAAAGGAGACTTTTCTACTTAAAGATTTTGTTTGTATTTCTCAGTAGTCAGTAGTTTAGATTTAAGCAAACTTTTCTTCTTGCCATGTTTCATTTCTTACTAATATTTCAGATTTTGGACTGACTGGGTTGATGTTTAGTTGGTAACTCATGATGATCATATTGTGGCATATTTGGAACATGTGGTGTGCTTAGGCTTGGTCATATGTGTGCAAACCCCCAGAGACATGATAAAATGTGGGATTTTATGAGAATAAAAAGAAATGGAGCAGTGCTAAGTATTACCAATTTCGTACACGTAGCATAGTCATGGGAAGATTGAGTCAGCTGTACCATAAGTTAGCTGTGTGTGGTCAACTCAATGAGGAAATGAATAATTAAAGAGGAAGGGGTGAGAGGATTATGTTGGTCTTATCAACTTTACCTGAGTCATGAGTTTTACGTTTGATTCATTTAATGATCGTCTGAGCTTGAGGGGGTGCCATTTACACTGCTGGTGAGTTTGTAATTATCCCACAAGGCCTTCGAAGTCGTTCTTTAAATATTCTTATTGTGTAATGGTGATGTCAAAATAGATTCAGCAACCATAGTCCCCCAGGAGCGGTTTCCTGGGAAAGATGCTGATGTTTCAGAATGTGGGAATCCATGGAAGTGTTCCCACAAGAGATCAGTGACTGGATCTACATTTCTTCTTTTGTTGTTTGTGCTGATAGTTCTTGTCAATTAAAAAAAAAAGTTGATGCTTCTGGTTCTTGTTGCTGCTTTCAAATTCCATTTCCAACAATGGATTCTAATTCAGGTGAAGCTGGGCGAGTCATAATCACACCTGTCCAAGTCAGTCAGCATGGAAAACTATGAAGTACAACCTGGATAGCTTCCAAGGAAGCTTAATTACTTCCATTTACACACTTCCTGTGTAAACAGAACTGTCACGTTTAGATATGAACTTGTCAATAATTATTTGCCTCAACTCTCCTCCACTCAGGCGGTGAGGAGATGATCCTGGCAGGACGGCTGCTTCCTGGTGGTTTGTGCCTCTGTTTCCTTCACGATTGATTGTGAGACTGTTGAGCAGCGTTCAGAGTAATAGCTCCACTCAACAGAGCTGCTTAGAAATCAATCAAGTTGTAATTCCAATTCACATTCCACCTGTCCTTGCCTGAAGTGTAACAAGGGCCACAGGTCACCTTCTAATTTCCTCAAGTAAAGACCTTTTCACAAAAGTCACGCCTGTATCATGGTTTTAGATCTACACACACATACACACACATATATAAATTAAATGTGTATGTAAATAATATATATTACAAAAATGTATAAATATATCTACTTACGTAATACACATTGTTATATTTTATATTCACGAAGTACAAATACATCAAGATAGAAAATATTTCATAAAAGTATACATTCGTTTTTAATAATGTGTAATATTCACAACCAGCAGGTAACACTTTCATAATTGCAGTTTATTACTTTCCTTATTTAAGCCTAAATGGAGGGCAGAGCAAAATAGAACCTTAGTAACAATCAGGAGCCCTACATTAAGGCATTTCACAGCTTTCCAGTTTATGGGAAATGTGGCTTTGGGAGCTGGTCAATCTTAGGTTAAAAGAGCAGGTCCACACTGATGAGCTGGATTTCCTCTTAGATCCTCTATCCCCTTATTTGTAAAAACCTTATGGAGAGTCCAAGAATATAAGTGTGATTGTATTTTTAAGTTGTATCATATTAATAGAAGCACAAAATATACTACCCCCCTTGCATCTTTTCTTAGGATAATTGTCTCAGAATCTAAGTTTCTCTACCTCTTGCAAAAACAGTGACATACTAATTTTAGTGCCCTGGTTAACTTAATTGGTGGGTTAATTCAAGTCCCAGGTGATCTAGTCGTTAGGATTCAGTGCTCTCACTTATGTGACATGGTTTGATTCCGGGTCAGGGAACCACAACTGATACTGGGTGAAACTAAGGGGTGCCCAGGACCCCAAATTGAAAAGACTGTGTTACCCATTCTAGGGTTAGTACCATGCATGTATACAAAGGCAACACGATCATATTCTTGGGTATGCAAAGATTTTTAATTAGTGTGAGATTCAAAAGAGATAGAGGCATAGATGAGAGAAGGATTTCAAAATATGAACCCCCTATCAAGCTCCAAAATAAACCATTCCCTCATGGAGTCCAGTTTAGCCAAGTTCCAAGGGAAGAAATGGCAGGAGAAAGAATCCAAGTAAACTACCAGCAGAAAGGTTCAGCAGACCCCAAAAGGTTGGAAGACAAAGAACCAAGGTTAGAATTTACCACACAAGCTGGATCGATCCACCAGAGGGTCGAGATTACGACTGCCATTGTCCCTGAAGAGAGCCAGATCCAAAGCCTGAAAGAGCAAAAAAAAAAGAGCAGCCTGCCTCATGTCTTCTGTCCCTTCTCCCCTTTCAACAATGGCCACACACTCCCTCTTTCTTCCCAGCAGTCCCCTGACCAGAAAGTCTGGCTCACAACGTGCCAGGGGTTGTGGTCAGAGACTGGGGGTGAGGAAACAGGTTCTGTAGTGCCCGTCACTGGCTCGGAGATCCAGGTCAAGAACACCTCTAACAACTCCCATAGTCTTTATAGTAAAAATCACTCAAAATGCACATTTAACTCAAGAGAGTTTAATTGTGCAGATTCGAGAGAGAGGAAAACATTGTTGCTGGAGATTTTCAAGTGCCCCTTGGTGAACAGGTAGGTGGGAAATGTCGCCCACTCTCCCTAGTAGATCTCCATTTCCATTTACTTCTAATAGCATTGATGTGATTTTTAGTGCTTAAATACACATATTTTAAAAGGCAGTATGACCTTTAAATAGAAAACAAGCAGTTTGCTTGTCAACTGAAGAAATGGCTTTAATATTGGAGAGAAAACTGCCATTTTGGACCCATGGAGAGCTGGAGAGTCAGTCTCTGGATGGCTTGAAATATGACTATACTAACTCCACCTTTGTGCACTACTTCGGGGGTTTTCAAGAATATTATTTACAATCTATCAACTCACACCTCACTTTTGCTTTAGAAATCAGAAGCTACTCTCTAACAGGCACAGCTGAACCAAACGCCTCTCATTCTCTATTTTCAGTTATGCTCACAACTTTATCAGATAACAATATTAACAGAAGTCTTTTAAAACCTTAGGAAAAATGTGAAGCTATTTGCCGAGGCTCACAATGTAATGTTCCTTCCAAACTTACCCCTCACAAGGAACCTGTCCTTTAGCATGTGCCTTTGGCCTCAGGAGCTGTGAAATGCCTGAGTTAGAAGAAACCCAGCCTGCCACATGATGATGGAAATGACATCCCAAAGTAGAAGCAGAATCACAGGTCTGTCTACTCAAAATCAATGAGTGCTAGTAAAATAAAATGTATTAAGAGTAGTATTCATCTGTTGAAATATTGGCTTTTCATTTAATCTAACAGCTACCCAAGTGAGAGCTTTTCATGAAGGATGGGCGAGGACAAAAGGCAGAAAAGTTCAGAAAACAAAATGTTCAGAGAGGGCAGATCCCAGTAAAGGACCATACTGAGAGGCAGATGTGGAGGTGGTGGGGAATCAGGGGTCTCCTTCTAAAGATAAAAGCACTGAACATTCAGGGTCTGTGTAGACTAAGGTTATGCCCTAGAGTCAAGTGCCAGCTGGGAACAAACCAGTCCCTTACAAAGACTGAAAATCACAGTGAATAATCTCAATCCCTGATTAGATTAAGGTGGTCTTCCCTTTTCTTACCTGCCTGCTGAAGAAAAGCAAATTCTAACAGAGATAGGACAATAACAGCCATAGTCTCTGTAGTTTTTCATATGTAATACCCAGCTTTCAAACTAGGCATGCCAAGACACAGGACAATATATGTGAAGGCCAAAAGGAAAAAAGCAACAGTTATAAATCCAAAGATAATCCATAATAGGATTGATAAGGTATTGATCATTATATTGATTATGGTTAGTATATTCGAAGAAAAGATGACAAAGAGGAAAATTTCAGCAGACAACTGAAACCTATCAAAGAATCTGGAACTTAAAAATACTATAATATTTTTAGCTAGTAAAAAGCTGAAATTTCAATGTGGGCTTAAAAGCAGATTAGACATACCTAATGAGAGAGCTAAAAAAAAAAAATGGAAGTGGATCCGTACAAAATAGACTGGAACCTTGAGAAATGCCAAAGGATGCAAACTAGAAAACAGGATATGAGAGACTTATGGGACATGGAGAAAATATCCTACATGTAATCGGAAATCCAGATGGAGAGGAATAAGAGAATAGGGCAGAGCAATATTTGAAGATGTATTAATTGAGATATTCCCAAGTGATGTAGGGCTCAAATAAGAGATTTGATGGGTGCAATAAACACAAAAGGTGCAAGTTAAAGAAACCCACAAAAAAATCTTAAAAGGAGACAGAGAAAATGACACATAAACTCAAGAGAGAAGGTGGTTTTTCAAGTCAGGAGACAATGAAGCAACATCTAAAAGAGGGGAAAAAAATCATTGCGTAGGTAGAATATGTATTCTGTAAAAATACTTTTAAACAATGAAATGTCATTTCAGATGAGCATAAATGAAGAGAATTTGTCACTGGCAGAGGGGTACAGAAAGGAAAACTAGTGCTTTCTAGGTAGGAAGAGTAATGAAAATAGGTAAGTATATATGCTAAGACAATAAATATTCCTTGTGGGATTTAAACATATGTAGATAAAAACATGATAGCTATAACACAAAAAGTTGAGATAGTCATAAATAGAGCATTTTAGAGTTAGTCAGAGAAACAGGGCCAATTCCAATGGAATGTGTGTCTGTGTGAGATTTATTCATTGGCTTATGTGATTATGGAGGCTAAATCCTGCAATCTGCCATCTGCAAGTTGTAGACTTAGCAGAGTTAATAGTACAAGTTCTGGTTCAAAAGCCAGATGTCTTGAGATCCAAGAAAAGTAGATGTTTCAATTTGAGTCTAAAGATAAGAAAAGCAGTTAGTTAGGTGGGATGAGCCCCTTTTACTCAGCATTTTTGCTCTGCTCGGGTCTTCAGTTAAGTTTGCTAACAAACTTCTCTTATTATACATAAAAGACTGTCAGAATGGATTTAAAAAACAGCTATCCAAATGCTGATTAAGAAATTCTTCTTAAATATAAGGGACATGGAAGGCTAAGAAATTGAGTTGTTAGAGTGATTCAAAAGATGGGCCGTGCACTCTATGCAGGATAGATATTACGCTGAAAGATCTATATGGAGGGAATGGATCAATTATTGCATACTTGTATACACATTAAAATCACCTGGAGTAATTTCCTTTCTCCATTACACTTCTTACATTGAGATTATTATAAATTGACATGCAGTTGTAGGAAATAATGCAAAAAGATCCTGGGACCTTTCACCCGATTTCCCCCGGAAATAACATTTTACAAAACTATAGATCAATATGACAATTAGAATATCAACTTTAAGGCACTCAGAATATTTTTCCACTAGCCAAGTTCCCCTCAAGTTGCCCCTCAAGTTTATAGCTACACTCATTTCCTTCCTGCCTCTAACCAGTCCCCTTAAGTCCTAACAACCTTAAATCTGCTCACCATTTCTAGAAATGTCATTTCAATAATGCTATAAAATGGAATCACACTGTATATATCTTTTGCAATTGACTTTTTCACTCAACCAAATTCCCTGGAGTCATCCAATTTGTTGCATATATCAATAGTTTGTTCTTTTTTGTTGCTAAATAATAGTCTATTTGGATATACTACAGCTTAACTATTTAGCCACTAAAGGACTTCTGGGTTGTTTCCAGTTTGGTGATATTATGAATAAGATGGCTATAAACATTCATGTAGGGATTTTTTTTTTAATTTTTTAATTTTTTTTTTTAAGATTTATTTATTTATACATACAAGCTGGGGTACAGACCAGAGGCGCGGGGTGGCGAAAGGCTTCACCAGAGACAGAGTGGGGAGCAGAACAGGCAGATCAGAAATACACTGCTGAGGGGAGCAGCAGGAGAGGCAGGAGAGGTCTGCCGCACCATGTGGGATTCTCCTGGAATGGGCATCGAACTCGCATCGCTGCTGCCGACAGCTCCACAGCGCAGCGCTCAACCGCTGCGCCCGCCACCAGGGAGGCCCATATAAGGATTTTTATGTGAAAATAAGTTTTCATTTCTCTGGGGAGAAAGTCCAAGAGCACGATTGATTGACCATATGGTCATGCCATGTTAGTATTTAAAGACTGTCAAAATGTGTACAGAGTTGTACAATTTCACATTTCCCATTAATAATGTTTCTTAATGGATTCTCCACATCCTAGAAACTAATTATTATGGCTAAATGGATTGGTGTTTTGATCTACTAGTACCAGGTTTTACAGGTGATGGAAGAGGGCAAGTTCTGGTCTATTCCAGTCACTTGGCCTAAGAGTAGCTCTCCAAAGGGCATCAGGAGAGCACTATGGAGAGCAGTTAGAGAAGCCAAGTCTGGCTATCTACAGTGTTCCAGTCAGTGTTCCAGTCAGTGTTCTAAGCATTTGCATGTATTCAGTCCTCTCAACGATACAGGTATTATTTCACCATTTTTAGATGAGGCCATAAGATTGAATTATATATATCCCCTCTCCATTTTCATCATACTTGATGCTCATTTTGGTTCATAACTTATTTGACTCATATATCCCCAGGAAAAAATTTTTTTCTTTTAAGAATGGTATAGTTACCACTATGAGATACCACCTCACACCTGAGAGGATGGCACACATTAAAAATACAGGCAACAACAAATGCTGGAAAGGATGCGGAGAAAAAGGAACTCTTCTACACTGCTGGTGGGAATGTGAACTGGTCCAGCCACTATGGAAAGCTGTATGGCGATTCCTCAAATTGCTAAACATGGAGCTCCCATACGACCCAGCAA